>DWCF01000002.1:0-121597 GCA_018230265.1 Delias oraia | reverse complement strand
GAAGAACTGGATGTTGATCACAAAACAGTTTTACGTCATTTGCAAAAGTCTGGGTACAAGAAAAAACTTGACATTTGAGTGCCACATGATCCCACTGAGAGGAACTTAATGCAACGTGTTTCGATTTGCGATTCTTTATTGAAACGTAACAATTCCGAACCATTTCTGAAACGGTTGATTACGGGTGATGAAAAATGAATCACTTAAGATAAGAATGTGCGAAAAAGATCGTGGTCGAAGCGTGGAAACCGTGGAAACATAGTGATGTTGTGTGTATGGTGGGATTTTAAAGGAATCGTCCACTATGAGCTTTTGCTGCCGGGTAAAACTCTCGATTCTGAGCTCTACTATCAGCAACTGATGATGTTAAAAGAAGCCATTAAGAAAAAGCAGCCTGAGATGGTAAACAGGAAGGGCGTGGTGTTCCACCACGACAACGCCAGATGACACTCATCTTTGGCCACTCAGCAAAAATTGCGAGACGCTGGGACGTGTTGATGCATCCTCCGTATAGCCCAGACCTTGCTCCATCAGATTTCCACCTGTTTCAGTCACTTCAGAACTCTTTCTCTCACTGAAAACTACCTGTCAGATTTTTTAAATCAAAAATCTCAATTTCTACAGCAATGGAATCATGGCACTACCCATAAGATGCCAACAAGTCATCGATCAAAACGGCACATACATATTATAAATAAATAAAAAAAATTACTTAATTTTTTTTAATTTCTATGAAAAATACGAAAATACTTTTGCCCCGACCTAATATTTAGTTTTTTTTTAACTAATCCAAATTTTAAGGTTGTATTTATTTATATTTCAGCCCCATTCAAAGACACAAAGTACCTAAAAATATAATTGAAAAATTAGACAACGCAAATAAATATGCTGAAGAAGTAATTAAAAATATTTCTGACATAATTAAAGTTTTGACTGAAGATACTGAAAAGGATACGTCATATTCAGGATTAGACATTTCGAAGATTTCTGTTCTTAAAGTGAGTAGGTTTTAATAGAAAAAGTACTATGCAAGAAGTGTGCCTATATACTGCTCAGGCATCTAAGACATGCGTACTTAAAAGCGTTTTGAGCCTCGTAGCTAAGTGGTTTAATAAGTCTACCATGAAGCGAGAGGTATCGGGTTCTAATCCCGGTCCGGACATTTATAATTTTATTTAAAATTGATCCGTTCTCTGGAAGGGCTTGACAGTAGCTGGGGGGTTATATTTATACTGTCGCACCCGCACCCGTCATGCTGAAGTATACGCTCACGCACAAATTGGGCCGGCTCGTCCGAAGTGATACCACGGCCTTACAGAATATTCGGCGGGAGCCGGTACTTTTACTGTTTCGAAGAGTGACTTAAGATATTGGAGGCCCTTAAAATGCCGCTTAAGCGGCGTAATAAGCCCGCAACACAACCATTGCGCGAACTTTGGCGCGTTTGTTCATGGGCAGCGATATCCTCTTGCCATATACCTGCTCCGTCGTCTGCTATAGAATAAAAAATAAAAAAATATATATTTACAGGACACAACAAGTGGGCATTCCTTTTCCAGCCCAAATCTACCGTCCTTACTAAAGCGAAGTGATAATGATATGAAACTAAATAGAAATGAGAACAGAGCTTCAATTAAAGACGAGAAAGGATTGCCGTCACGTTTGCGTCGTCTATCTCCTAAATTTTTAAAGAATAAAAAAAATACGGATGAAACTTCAAAAGTGGATAAAAAACCCAAAGAAAATAAATTTACTAGTAAGTATTTTATTTTTTAATTCTTCACTGCAATTTTTATATTGATTTGAAATTCACAAAATACACAATGTAACTTATGGCCTATCGTAAAAAAAACGAATGCGAACCGAATACGAGTGCTCAAATGCCCTAAGCTTCAGTTGTAACTTGTAAAGTCGAAATATGTTTTTATTTTTAGATTTGTTTAAGCCGAAAGTAGTGGCAGGACCGAGTACACCCAAATCAAGTGTAATTAGTTCAAATATAACATCCAAAAAAAAAATTTGCAACATAAAATCATCAATACCAAAGCCAACTTCTGCGAAACCTAAGGAGTGAGATTTTTAATCCTTAAAATTATTGTTGTAAATTTTTAAGTTCTTGATGTTTCTGTGTTACTCCTATTAAAAAGCAACTTTTCAACAGCTTTTTCGAGTTGATTATTTTTAATAACTTTTTTATTTTTAGATGAATCAGTCTTCTCTGAAATATTTTCCTTTTTATTTGATTTTATATGCTTTTTACTTTTCTTTACATATATTGTATTGTATGCTGGACACATGATACTTTCGATGAGATCGTTCTTCACATTTCTTTTATTAGTAACATCACCCTTGTTGCAGTAAGCTTCTCGGTGTTTACTTTTATGAGCCGTTTGAGTATCAACATTATCATCACAACTGAAATCAGAATGAGTATCAAAGTCACTGTCTTTGTTTTGCAAACGATATCTTATTTCGCGTTCTTGACTCTTGGTTGTTAAATCCCTTAAAGTATTTTTATCGCCTTTCTTTTTTCTTTCTTTTCGAGCAAGCTTTAAGCAAATTGTAGCTTTTGGATAGCCAGAAAACTGCTGATAACACATGTCTTTTACAAGACACGTAAACGATTTTAAAAATCTTCTAGGATGAATATCTTCAGGAGTCTCATTTAACAAATAATAAGCCTTTTTTAAAAAAGTTTTTTTATCCAAAGGATTTTGTCTGTGGAAAAAGTTTTCTAACTGTTCATATGTTGAGAGCCGTCTTATAGTGTTCTTCTGAACAATGTTATAAGATACAACAGCCATCAAAATAAATGATGGTTCATTGCTCATAATATGATCCCACAATATTAACCATTCTGAACAAGTGAGAACTTCGCTGAAAGCTGTTTCTAGGATTTTTAAAGCATAGATTTGGCTTGTGACACCCAGTTCACAATAATGTGCCAAGAGTTGCTGGTCATGTTCTGCTAAAATATTTTCTATTATGGCCAAAATACTAAGGGGCGGAAAGGGAGCATATTCAAACCAAAGTTGACATTGGTTAATAAGAACTGTTGAGACACATTCAAATAGCAATAGAGGATCCCTATGCAACACCTTGACAAATGGAAAAACAAAACCAGGAAGAAATTTTAAAACTCCAAACAGTGGACACCAATGAGCAAGGCATGATAGCAGTCTTTTCAAACTTTTCAAAGTTGCAGTACTATGAATTGTAAATTGTTTCTCAATATCTTTAAAAGCAGGATGTATACCTTTATCAATGAGTGTAGAATAAGCAATTTTGTTTCTTGGGGTGACTAGAAGTGATCTCCATATTATTGATCTAAATTTTTCAGGATACTCTCCATATTGCATAAGTATTCTTCTCAATCTTACACTATCCATACATGTTCGCATCCTTTTTTCCACTTCCATTTTTGTATGCAAATCACTTTTAGAAATTTTTTGAACTGTTTTAATGTGAGAAATTCTTGGTATATTATAGGTATCTTTTGAAGCCTCAACCAAGTCTAACACATAAGAGGTGTTATAAATATTGACTTCACCTAATTGCAATATAAATAGAAAATATTTTCCTGTAGGGCTAACAATTACATTTCTAATGCCAGATGTATCACAGGATATGTGGTGAATAATTTTCAATGTCTCAACATTAATCATATAAAATATGCAGTCACTGGTTAAGACACCCAGGATTTTATTAGAACCACCATCAAATACTTGAGGTATAAATAATACAACTTGTACACCAGATATATTATACTTTGTCAAATCAATTGATCTAATGGCTTTCCATGTATCCATGCTAAAAAGAATAAGAGTAGGAGAGAGTCCAGCCATTGCCATTGCTCTACCATTCATGGTGAATGCTATACTTCTCATATGTTTTAATTCACTTGGTATAATCTGTTTAACTGATTTCATGGTTTCATGTCTCCATATTTGAATAGTATCATTTTGAAAACAGGATACTAAGTAATCACCAGCTGGTGTAAACATAATCTGTTGTATTTGAGCACCTGAGTAAGTGTTTAATGTGAAATATTTCGTGTAATTAGTAAGTTCCCATAAAATAGCTTCAGCTGCACTTGCTGTGAGGAGATTATTCATTTTATTGTTAGAAAAAGATATATGTTTAATAGGAGCACTGTGACCAGCTAATGTAAAGGATGTTACACCACATTCTATATCCATAAAACTTATATCATAATTTTTACTCGCAACAATTAAAGTATCTACTCTATTTGGAAAGAAATGTAGTGCTGTGCATGGTCCTTCACTTGCGAGCTTCCAAAATTTCAGATCAGCAAAATCCAGAATAAAAATATTTCCCATATTATCCGCACATGCTAATTTTTCACGAGTATCATCAAATGAAGCTGAGGAAAACCTTATTCGTCGACTTTCTCCGTTTGAACCGCGAACTGTGTGGTGAAGCTGAAGTATTACGCCGTCTTTTGGTTTAGATTTAACCTTTATATCAAATTTCTCAATGTTTTCATCACGATTTGGATGCATTATTTGCACAAATAATAGAAAATAAATTATTCTAAATAATTTTTGGTAAAAATATTTTAAATTTGGCGGAAGCCCGAAGAAAAATCTAATATCAAGACAACAACGCCACAGATCATTGCATGTACTTTATATTTTGATACTACGACAATCATTCCATAAACTACACAAGATTCTATAATCGTAAAAGATTATATGGTCTATTTACAGCCTGACTTCATAAACGAATAAAATGATGCAAGTTTTACTCGTAGTTTCGTTGTTTATTCCAGTTAGTATAGCATTTTCCTTTAAATGTTTACTTTGCCAGTTTATCCTTAAGACCAAAGAAGTTATAGTTTACTATAATACTAGAGAGACAGATAACAATAAAAATATTGTATTCTGTTCAAGTAGGTATTAAGGTTTTTTTAAAAAGCTACGAACGAGTGACAGAAAGCTATAATTTAGTGTGAATGACTTGTAAAGACCGAATGAAGTTGTATTTTGAAAATAAGAAGAGACAACAGGACGAATCAAACTATCTCAAGGTTCATTGTTAACGAAGACTAATATGGCTGGTAAATATATGTACCATTTAACCAAGTACGTCTTGTCTTCACGGCAGTTAAATTAAATGTTATTTTATTCAGACAAAATGCCGATGACAAATAATGAATCAGATTTTGTGCCGAATGGGACCGGTGAAAATGAAAACAACAGTGGTGATAAATCACCACCACCACCTGTAACGCCACCGCCTCCTGAAGTTGAAACACAGGAGATAATTGTTATTAATGAAAATACCGAGGAACTAGACCTTAACCACGGTAGAATTGGGAAAATTGAAAATCTTGAACCACTAAAACAACTAGAAAGGTATACATAATATTTACATATATAAATTATAATATTTCTCTTTTTTTCACAAATTTTAACAATAATACCTCTAAAACCTATTTTAATGGTAATAATATAAAAATTATGTTTTATTACCGAAAATGTTTGTTTTATCTTTGTTTCCCCTCCATATTAAATAAAAGTAAAATTGATCAAATCATATTATTTAATTCGCAGACTTTATTTACGTTGGAATTTTATAAAGAAGATTGAAGGATTAAACACATTAAACTCACTGGTTGAGCTGGAATTATATGACAACCAAATTACTGTCATTGAGAATTTAGATAATCTTGTAAATTTAGAGTAAGTTTTTCTTAATGTATTTTCAGTACTCATTGCAAATTGGCATTGGAATTATGATTACATTCACTAGTCCAAATGTATAAAACACCAACTAAGCACCTATAATACTAATGATGTATTTTTAATAATTGAAACAAAAGCAACAATATTATATTCATTAAGCATCTGAGTTTCAGAATTTTAGATTTATCATTCAATAGAATCAAAGAAATTACTGGAATTAATAAGCTACTAAATTTGAAGAAACTTTATATGAGTTCTAACAAGATATCAGAGATTAAAAATGTTAACCATCTTCCTAAACTAGAACTCTTAGAACTTGGAGATAACAGAATACGGGTAAAATTTATGTATTACAATATAATGTAATAAATCTTATTACAAATTTGTAATTAACATATTTAAAGATGTATAAGTAAAAAAATATTTTTTATGAATGTTGCTTTATTAAATAAATTATTTATATTTTTAGGAAATTAATAATCTGGAAGGTATGCTGACACTGAAACAACTGTATCTAGGAAAAAACAAAATTAATAAAATACAGAATTTGGAAGATCTGTCAAATTTAGAAATACTTGTATTGCAAAGTAATCGATTAACTAAAATTGAGAATTTAGAACATCTAACCAAGTTAGATCAACTTTATATTTCTGAGAATGGTATAACTGTAATTGAAAATCTGGATTATCAAGTGAAATTACAAACTTTAGATTTGGCAATTAACAAGATTTCAGTAATTGATAATGTACGACATATGGTCGATTTGGAAGAACTTTGGGTATGGTTTACTTATAATAGATATATACAATAGATTGAATTGATTAGGTTATGGTTGTGTATCTTAGAACTATGTTCTACTCATGTAAAATATGCTTTGCATATACAAAACTTATTTCTTTGGATAGTAAAACATCCAAGATTTTTGCCATTTATCAATACTATAGGTGTAAAAATATTAATCCCTCTATTACTTTTTAGCTGAATGACAACCAGGTGTCAGAATGGTCCTCCATTGAATACCTTCAAGAGAATAAGAAACTGTCCACCATTTATCTAGAAAGGAATCCAGTGGCCTCTGATCCAGCCTACAGACGCAAATTGAAGCTAATTCTTCCCTCACTTCAACAAATTGATGCAACACTGTGTAAATAAATAATAATATATAGATTCTTGTTAGTTGATTAATTAGAGCTGGCCAATGAAATGTTTAATTTTCATATTTATAGAATGGAGGTATCATTGTTTATTTACTAACTTTATTTCAAAAGTTTTCAACACTTGTATGGCTTTGACTCAAGTATAGGCTTAATTTGTCAGAGAATTGTAGTTAGAATGTGATCTAAGGATTCACTATTAGTTCAGTACTTTAATTATTTACTATCATTTTTCTTTAATTTATATAATATAGTTGTAATCTGTATTATTTAACTATTCTTAAAAATAACAATAGTTAAAGAATAAGGAAGTTAGATTTTAGTTCGAAAACTCCTCATTGCCAGTATTTTGTATTGATTTGATGCTAAATCTGAACTATATAATAAATATATATTTCAGGTATTTATTTTTCTTTTATTGAATTGATATAATGTATATTTTATTTTTGAAAATCAACTATACATATTTACTTAAATATTTAAATGCAAACAATTGAATACTTGTCAATGTCACATACTGCAATGTTATAATATGGCGCAACAATCAACTTAATAACCGCGTAGTTATATTTATTTAATTACCAAAAATGTTACCTCATGAATGGATAAAAAATTTTCCTTATATTTTCTGTATATAATACTTGATACCGCTTACATATTCGTGGCGTTAGTATTAAATATATTATGTGTAAATTACAATTATTTAAAGCATTCTCCAATAGATCAATAATTTCTTGATGTAAAGTTCATTTAAATTTGTAGAGATTAGAGATAAAAACTTGTTTAAGCATTTTTGTTGATTGTTTGTAAAGATTTGTAGGTAATTTGAAAATATACATCTATGTTCATAATTCATAGACATAAAATCTAATTATATGTAAATTGTTTTAATGAAAGCTATTATTGTTTGATGATAAAATCTAAATTCCACAATTCTAATATGTAAATTTTGCTTCTTCATATAATAGTTAATGTAAGTTTCGTATTGTTTATTTTGTGTTGTAATTTTCTTCCATAAAAATCAGGAACCTACTTATCTGCTTCCATGCCTAAAGAATTTAATGAAGCCGTCCCTTTGGCCTTGATAGGCCCAACTATAATTAAACCTCCATATATAATTAGAATGTTTTAAATGATATTGAATGATGAATGAATACTTTTGGTGATCTGTGCTACATTGTTTTGGTTGAAAAAAGAAATATTATCAAAACTACAGCGAAATGATTTTCAGGCAGTCTCGGAATCTCATACCAACCTCGTGATCAAGGAGCGCCTTGTGCCGGGCGTACTGAATAAGGTTAACTTCCATTTATAAATATTTATGTAACAACAAACTACTTTATTTATTATAAACAATAAAAATGTGATTTTAGTTTAATTTATTTTCACGTGCTCCGAATAGATTTATTTGACGAATACAGCCAAACATTAATTATACACGAGTTATTTGAAAAAATGTTTAACGTATATGCTCTACCCAATAGCGACTAGCCATTCCAAAAGAAAAAAACATATTGTTTTATAATTGACATTAACATTGCCATATAATTAACATTGCCTTTATAATATACAAGGCATATATATTTTATACTTTGATGTATTCACTATTCATGACCTTCACTGCGAAACGAAATAATGTGAAACAATCTATAGCACACAGCTATAAAAATATTCACTCCGAGCCGGCACAACGCAGCGGTAAACAAGTTTGCTTATTTACATACACTGCTTCTAGTAGATTACAATTATTAATCGCTACAGCTTCACAGTATACAGACGCAAAAATGAAATCTTTTATACAGTATACATCAAACTCAGACTTTCCAATTGAAAATTTACCATACGGTGTGTTTACATCGCCTAAAAATGTAAGTGTTTTCAATATATTTCTTGTCATGATAGACATTTTAGTTAATAAAGCTAGATTTGAATTTCTAAATTGTAAACAACTGAGTGAGATAAGGTGTCTTTCAGTCTTATCTTCTCTTAAATATTTTTTATTGAAAGATACAATAAAAGTTGAGACTTATAAACTAATAATCAATAATAAATTACGAAAGCATAAAAAAATTGACGCGGTAACTTCAAAAAAACTATCGACGCTTAATTTATATTAGGACATTTATTGTTTTATACAATTATGATTTTAGGAACAAAAACATATTGGAGTAGCTATTGGAGAATGGATTTTAGACTTGAATGTTATATCGCACTTATTCAATGGCGATCTCTTGAAAGACAAACAACATGTTTTCAAAGTAAGTAGGCAACACTTGTTTGGAGGCGAGCTGACTGGTTATGTTAATTAAATACATATTATAATAAAATTAATTAATATTACGACGCTGAATACCTAGATCGTGAAAATAGCTTTCATTGCAGGCAAATTAAATTTATGTATTAATAAAAACAATATAGGTAAAAACCATTTTATTTAATGTTAATATATTTCAGGAGGAAAACTTGAACTCTCTTATGGGATTAACAAGGGCTCATTGGGCTGAAGCCAGAACAACATTACAAAATCTTTTGGAAATAAAAAACCAAACTTTACAAAATAATCCGCAGTTACGAGAAAGGTATATTTTCAATAATCCATGTAAATTAGGATTTATTTCGTAATCTATTTCCGAAAAAAATGATGTATAGATTTTAATGATGTATGTAGTACTAAATAGTTATAGTATGTATCTACTAAATAGTTAAGAGACTGGTTCTTTGAAGTGTAGTTATAGCATAGTATTTAAATTTAATTGATATATCCATTATTACACATTATATGTAATTTTTTAAGAGCTTTCATTAAGCAGAATGAAGCCCAAATGCACTTACCAGCGGTAATTGGGGATTACACTGACTTCTATTCATCCATACATCATGCTACTAACATTGGTATATTATTTAGAAGCAAGGAAAACGCTCTGATGCCTAATTGGTAAGTAACTCTTTAAAGTAAACAGTAAGCTATTCATTTCTGGTTTTATTACTGTGTATTTAAAGTTTATACCTGACACAACTTTCTTAGCTTGATTGTCATAGTGCCCGTTAATTTTCGTTTATTATACAAGAATTTCGTAAAATACTTTCACTGAAAAGTTAATTATTTCAGGAAATACATACCAGTTGGTTATCATGGACGTTCTAGCTCTGTCGTTATCTCAGGCACTCCAATAAGGAGACCCTATGGTCAAACATTACCCGTTGAAGGTTTGTTTATATAATATTTATTTTACTGCTTTATTTAAGTAATATTTTTTCGATCAATTAATAAATATATATTGAAAAATTATAATCTTTTTAAAATGAAGCTGATGATTCGTATGGTTTTCCATTTCAAATTAGGAGCAGAGCCACACTTCGGTCCTTGCAGATTGATGGACTTTGAGCTCGAAATGGCGTGTTTCGTTGGGGGACCTCCGACTAAATTAGGAGAGCGAGTTACTGCTAAACAGGCCGAGGAACATATTTTTGGTTTCGCGCTTTTGAATGATTGGAGTGGTAAGTACATCAATATTAGAATGCCATCAATATTGGGAGCTAAAAAATTGGAAAAATAACGAAAAATGACAAAATAAATGTTAATTCATAATTAAATCATAGTGTATTTTTAGCTCGTGACATACAAAAATGGGAGTATGTGCCTCTTGGTCCTTTCACGGCTAAGAATTTGGGTACTACAATTTCCCCTTGGGTGGTGACTGTAGACGCTTTGAAACCTTATATCGTGGATAACTACCCTCAAGACCCCGAACCATTTCCTTATTTGAAACACGAGGATAACTTCAATTTTGATATTAAACTGGAAGTTGATTTGATACGTAAGTGAAAAACATTTTTTATTATTGACGAAATCGTAATTTGATCCGGAACTTTTCTTATTACACTTCTTAACGTTACTTAAATGTACAAAAACACATAAACAACGTGTCTTACCCTTAAAGACACAATAAGTGCACGTGGACACATTCATAGTAATAGTGTAAATAGCAGTTTAAGCTGTAAACTGTTTATGGCCTAAAATGGCTAGATTATAGTTGAAGTATTTTCGGGACCATGTAACCTACATGGTATAATATGTTTCCTAAAATAAGAAAAAAATAACAATTTTTTACAGTCATCTTAACAATCATGCGTCCAAATCTGTGAAAAACAACTAATTAACTCAAGTTCAATGTTTATAATTATCGACAAAAATTTATTAACTTAACTTAGATTGTACCTATAAATAACCTAAAAAATTCCTGGGAATTATACCAGGAACTATTGGCATTAAAAGTTTTATAAAAATCGTAAACGATTATTTTAATATAATACCTTGATATTTATTTAACGAGAATTTTTAGTTATTACGCTTGGGACGTTAAAATAAGTAAATGATTTAAGATTGTATGAATAATGCGATGTTTACTTCGTCTAGCTGAAAAGTCACCTGTGGTAACTACTATCAGTCGTTCTAATTACCGTTTCCTGTATTGGACGGTGAAGCAGCAGTTAGCTCAACAAACCATCACAGGCTGTAACCTCAATCCTGGAGACCTGCTCGGTTCTGGTACTATAAGCGGTGATGTAAGTTTCTAATAATAACATCCCTACTTAATATATAAACATATAGTTAGAGCATACAAAATTCATTATAACATTCAACAGTTTTCAAAATACATATATTAAAGTTTATTATAGGTCGAGCCGTTCTCAGGTTTTTATTCGATAGGACAATTTTGCAAGATAACATTTTTATATCCGAAGCAAAATTTGGATGTTTTAATTTTGTCGTGTATGTCTAGTTATAGCTGTGCATTTCATAAATTCCTTTTAGTTTTTTATTTTGTCATCACTATTTGCGAAGTTAGTGCTATTTGCAATTATGATGGCATATTATTATCACAATTTTTAGAAATATTTTTTGATAAATTTACTTTTATACATTTATTATAGACATCTGATTCCTATGGCAGCATGTTGGAGTTAAGTTGGAAAGGTACAAAGCCGATACAATTAAAGTCCGGAGAGGAACGTAAATTCTTGCAAGATGGCGACACTGTTGTATTACGTGGATACTGTGTTGATGAATATGGCACTCGCATTGGTTTCGGCACTTGTGAAGGCAAACTGTTACCTGCTATGTCAATTAATGAATAATATTGTTTGGTATTAAAATATAAGTAATAAATAATATGTATTTTATTAAATACTTACCTAGTGCATAATATGTACTAATTTGTTTGTTATTAGTATTACTTATAAGACTGCTTGTCGTTAGATGATTTTATAATTAAAAAGTAGGAAACAATTGAATACCTTTATGTGGCAACTTAGAAAAAGTATGTAGCTGTTCAGTGTTGTCGATTAGGATAAAATGTACTGCATATAAAAAATACTTCCATATGTATGGTAGGAATGAAGTATAGTCTGTCCTTAATGAAACTATTCAATTTATCAATTATTATAATCTACTCAAATTTTCATCCTAAATTTGACAATATTGAACTGCTGTCAATTATGATAACTTATAAGTAGATGTCAACTATTAAGTTTACAAAGGCACACGGCTTGCTCACTTCAAAATTGCTGTTGATTGTCCTCAGTTCATAGCTCTGCATTTTCCAATTTCATTTCTTAATTCATTAAAATATATGGTCTTTAGTTTGCTTTTAAATATGCATTAATTTAAATAAGAGCTGATTTGTATTTTTTAGTTTAGTTAGGTAGTGTTTAAGCACAATATATTTATATACGTGACAATATCAACGGATTTAATAAAAGTACCGTCCTCGTGGATTTCGCGATGGAAAACCACGATCAAAGCAGTAATAAAAACTTGTCTTTGAGTTTAATAGCTGAATATCAGTCAGATTCAGAATGTGAAAACACGCCATCGTTTGAAAATGCGGGTGAAACTGATGGAGATTCTGATTATGTAGAACTCAGTGAAATGGTGTTAAAAAATAATATAATAAATGCTTGTGCTCATGGTCCCGTACCTCCTGAAAGCGATGGCGAAGTGACAACGCATATGATAATAGACAGTACTGAGAATGCTGTTTCGCAGTACGATGTCACAATGTACCGCGTAGATGATGAGGATAGTGATGATTCAGAATCCGATGATAGCTCGGAAGATTCGAGCGATAGTGATGTGGATTCAGTCAAGGACATTGATGAGGCATCTAGCGGGTAGCTATCATAAATATCAAATTTACCCCCTACATTTTAGTTATTTCAAGCAGAAACCATAAAAATGTTATTTTGATCCTTACAAATTCAATTATTGCTGTCAATAGATTTAACATGATAATATTGTTTCTTTTGATAATGATTTTGATAATGTTGTATTCTAAAACTACTATTTTTTAAACTTGATAATATTTTATACTTCTAAAAATTATTGAATACCTTCAAAAATTGCCACACAAATATTCAATGTTAATTTGTAAATTTTACCTTTTACTGTTCTTAGGCATCTATTATATGATTATGAATTCAAATAAAATTTACTTTTATCCTGATTCCTTAATAGGGATGAGTTAGTTGGTAATCAAGCACAGAAATTTGAGTTGCCTAAAGTGCCTGGTGAAATAGGATTAGATGAGCTACCTCCAATAGAAGATCTTACCATAAGCATACCAGCTAAAGAAACCACAAAGATTGGAAAAATTTATAGCATCATAGATAGATTAGGTAAGCATTTTCATATTATATAATAAGTTGGTCATGAAATGGTAGGATTTATGCTTCATATTTCTGTATCAGACTTTACTTGTAATTTAAAATTTTGCTACTATTATGGATTTATAAGCTGCAGTTTTAATTTTGTTGTTTACAGTGGTTGTTCAAGGGTTGCCTGAAACACCAGCTGTGGATATTGATAGTATTTTGTTCTTGGAAAATGGTGCTAAGCCTCTAGGTCAAGTATTTGATGTTTTTGGGCCCGTAAGTATGATGTAACCATCAATTTAATATTTGCTATCATTTTGTTATAGTATGTTTCTGTAGTCCTATTCTTGCAATCAAATTCAAATGTATGACCAATTGGGTTGTAGTTGTTTTTAATGATTTATATTTTGATAAAATAGACATCTCATTTAGATTAACATGTCATTGTTATCTGCCAAAAGTACACTTGCATGGTTTTTCTTTTTACTATACAGAACAAAAGATTCACATACATAAAAAATATTTATGGTCCAATTAAGATCTCTTGATATCTTTGCGGATTTGAAATGTGTTATGTAATAAAATTAAATCTCTGCTTCGTAACATGACAGTTCATTTGTAAAAAATAGAAAGTACATGCCATCTACATCTTTATTATAATAATAAAGCTTTATATTTATTGTTGATACAAAAATTGATATATTTAAAGTTTTTATGCCACTTCTTAAATATTAAAATGATATATTATAACTGTTAAAAATATTATTTACAGGTTTCACAGCCACATTACTGTGTCCGTTTCAACTCATCAAGTCACATAGCTGAACGCGGTATTCTTGTTAATATGGATGTATTCATAGCTCCAAAAACTCCCCACACTAATTATGTTTTAGTTCATCAGCTTATGAAGTAAGTGACTTTATTAAACAGATGTCAAATATTACTGAAGTTAAGGCCAGTATTTGTCTATATTACTTATCAATATTTAGTTTCAGTTATGCAACCTGTATAGACATATAACATCTATAGTTGATATAAATGAATTTTAATAGACATATAATGATTAAAAATATTTTATATTTGCATAAGTTAATATACAATAACAAACACAACAATATATAATAAATTGTAATATTTCAGTATGAAAGGTTGTGACGCTTCTTGGTTCAATGATGTCGAGCCACCTCCAAATCAAATAGAGTTTTCCGACGATGAAGAAGAAAGGAGAGTAAGAAGGGAGAAAAAACAAATGAGACTAGAACAAAATGAAAGCACAGATCATGGTGAAACTTCCAAAAACTCACGTAAAATAATTGAAGCCAAAAGAAACACGACTTCTAGATTCAGGAGCAAGAACACAAACAATAACAGGGGCATGATTACTTCAGGCTTTAATTACTTCGCAAGAATACCTCCCCCTCACCTGGATATGGCAGCTGTAACTCCACCTCCTGGATTCACCCGACCTATGAGTGCGCCGCAGAGGATGCTTTATGGGAGACGTTGGTTTCTTCCCATGCCACAAATGCCCGCGTATAGGCCAAATATGCCTGTATTTGGTTCCAATTACGGCAATATGTCTGGAGCCAATCTTCAATGGTTTAACAGGCCTCCTCCACCTCCAAGGATGTAAAAAGTACTGTAAATTACATTTAAGAATTGTCACAGTGCATAGTTTGTACATGTGCATTGTCTTGAGAAGTTGTATATACGGTGGCACAAGCCTTGGCGTATTTGTCTAAAAAAAGTCTTGCTAATTGTATTTACGGTGCAAATATAACAGCTAAACCAAACTTGTAATTCAATCCAAATTCATATAACCAGTTAAATCAAAATTCTAATTAATTCCCAATTCATATAACCAATGTTATAAATTATGCAAGAAGTTTTGATTCTAACAAATTATAAATATTCTCTGCTTTCATAATAACATAGCTACGTATTCGTTACTGTCCACTGTTAACAAATATACCATGGAGCTGGAGAAAGTAATGTTATTAGAAGTTAGATGTATATTTTTGAATTAATATATATTTATGAATATTATAATTACACTAATGGTTTCTGAAAATTTAAATTTATTTTTAATGTAATTTTTTTAGTTAATAATACGTAATACCAATTGTATTTAAAAAAAAACTGCAAACGATAAAGGGAAGTGGTGAGCATACAAAACTTTCTTGCTGTTGTGTATGTGAGCCACCAACTGTTGTCAATGTCAGTCTGTTCAGAGAGATCTATTTCATTGTTGGAAGCTGTCTTTTTGTATTGATATTATGCTTTCAAAAGTCAACGCCATCCATCTCTAATACCTTTGATATTATGAAAAGCTAAAAATATGTGCCTATAATATATATAATTTGATATATCAATAAAATGCTTGCTCTGGTAAAATGAGTTAGCGTTTGATATTCTAGTGTTGTTATCCAAATACCTGTATTTATCTTAAAATATAATTATAGTTATTGTGGTGATGAGTTGTATTATTTTCTTCCCTTTTGTATAATAATGTACACGACAGAAAATGCCTTAAAAACGCTCAGTTGAGCGTTTAAGCGACAAACATTGAAGTGATATGGATGAAACTGTTTGCATCTGTATGAAATTCAGCTGCAGGTATCCAAACAGCTCCTTTATAACATTTCTCGTGATAAATGGAAAATATATCCTACGAATAAATTATAAGTATATTATATTGGCGCAGCGTGGGGGACGCCCCACAAGATGGACAGACGACCTGAATGCAGGTCGCCTCCGACAGATATGCATGGAGGTCCAAGGACGAGGCCTATGTCCAGCAGTGGACGTCTAACGGCTGAAATGATAATATATCATTTAAAAAAATTATTTACATATGTTATATCTCAGAGAATACATTCATACTTATGAATATAAGAATAGAATCCAAGTTTTTTGTAAATATTTTACAGTTCTTTCGGTTTATAAACGTCTTAATGTAATAAAAATTGAATTTTATAAAAACAAGATTTTCAAAAGTCGTAGCTTCTCAGTTCGTCGGTTTGAGGTTTTTGGAAACTTATAAGCTGATCTGACGTCAATAATATATGGAGAACATTGAATCCTCACTCACTCAGCGAAACACAGTACAAGTACCGTTTCGTGTTGAGTATTCTGTGAGCAAAAAAAACTGTCGCGGCAATAACTGAAACGTCTCCCGGCCTGCAAAGGGCCATATGGCCGCACAGCGAGTTAGGCATTCAAAAATAAAAAGCTGATTTAAAAATATATTCTAGTTGTAATGAGTGATTTGACTATCTCAATAAAGGTATTTACTTTGATACAATCTGTAACTAAACTTTGGAAAGAATATGAGACGTCCCACTGCACTCCGTCTGCTTCTCATTAAATCCCACCAGTAATAATAGGTTAATTTTCACTCATTTTGTTTTGGATTGGGATGGATCCAACAACCATATTTCACCTGTGGGAGATCCATGCTGAAGCATATGTGGACACACTAATTGAGCCGGCTCGTCCGAAGTGATACCACGGGCTCACAGAATACTCAACGTGAAATGGTACTTGTTCTGCGTTTCGCTGAGTGAGGATATCGGAGGCCCTTAAAAAATGCTGGCGTAAAAAGCCGGAAACACAACCAATGCGCGGACAGCGGTTCTCTATTGGCGGCGGTGTTTTCTTACCATATAGGACTCCGTTACCTGCTATACTATAAAAAATACACGAAGTGGACTGCGGAAATAGCATTACAATTCCGGCCAAGGTCGTATGGTAGTCAAACACAAACATCTCCTCCCAATCTGAACTGTCATACGGTGAATAAAAACTGTTGCTACTTGCCGGCAAACTAAAATCAACTTCTCCTACGATCACGGATATTTCGAAAAAGCCTTTCCTTGTCGGTTCGTTCTCTTTAATACGCATTACATTTATTACTTTTTGAAAATATAATATTAAAAACGGTTAATATTCTTGCTGTCGATATTCTTGCAAAGTAAAAGGATTATTTATTATATTTATATAAAAATAAAACAGAACAAAACAAATTATATTTAAACGTGCGGTAAGTAAATAAATTATGTAAATTAAACTATCTTTTATTAAGATAAACGTTAAGTCTAAAAAAACAGTTGAATTACTTGGATATCTGCTCTGCCTATATGCCACTATAATTTTGCCTGTATGGAATCCATTTTCAAAGGCACATCCAATGAAACGATTTTTCTTTTCAGTAAATTATAATAACATAGTTTTCGGTTAACTTCGTGCCAAATAACAAATAATACAGGAATTTCAATAATTTCCAATTTCACCTACAATCTATAACCATATATAATTATGGACGCTTATGCAGATATACCAATATATAACTTACACCACGAGCGACAAGTCCAACTTAACTTACAATTCAGGTTTTTATTAAGGATAAGGCGAATAATTTTGTGATTTCTTTATTAAATATGTCATTGTTAGAAATAAACTAACGATCGAATTTCACAATTGTTAAAATAAAAAAGTTTATATAAAGACTACAGCTAAAAAATACTGCTCTTGGACCGTGCAGAAATAAATGTGTCCATAATATTCTGCTGCCCTTAAATTGACAACGTCAATTGAACTCTCAAAATAAACAATTTTGCACTCAAATGATCACAACGTAAAATGGTAGACATTTCACAAAACAGGAATTATAACATAATTATTAAATCTAAAACATACTGTTGATGATGTGATTAAACCAATAACTGTAGAATATTTAGATCTCGTTCAAATTTCATTATGCAAAAGAGAGCATACCAGACTTGGCGCGAAACAAACTTAACACGCCTAAAAAGATTTTACTGACATCATCTTAAATAAATCGATACAATTTTTGAATTCAATATTGACATTCTATAACGCAACAAAGAATAAAGAACGGCAGTGCTTTGAATTAAGTGAGGTGCCTGAGGATAATCAGTGACTTTTACTAAAACAACATAATAACTGTTCCCGTTCCCGTGTCATCATAATACATTAAATAACTGTTAATTTAATTTAACTCCATGTAACGTCCCTCGATTTAACGACCAACTCCTTAAAGCGTCGAAATCAATTGTCTTTAGTTGGTTTAGCTTGCTTCCATCCACCTTTTCTCCTCTCCATTTAACGACAACTCTTAATAACGCTATAAAATGCACAGTCCCTTCAGTGACGTTATATAGAGTTTACACCATATGTCCATAAATAAAAGAAAATTTTTATATGAAAATAACATCGAATATTTCGCCTTTTTTATAAATGCTTGCTTAACGTATATTTCCATATTCTTTGTTGCGTAGCGGAAAAATAACACAGTAAAGTAATAAAAAACTTAATATAAATGCAATACCACCAACCAGAACTTCATTCAACATTCAATAAATAATTATACAACCATTTATTGCCAAAACTTGCTGCAGTGCGATAACAAGTTGATATGTTAAAACGCAACAAAATTATCAGATGCCCACTGAACATTTAAAGATTAAATATGTTTTTTAGATGAATAAAACTTTAAGCAATGTAATTGCCGAAGACTCCAGCCTCACTAAGTAATTTTAAACATTTTTCAATTATTTATTGGTTATCAATAATATTCTGATTGGCAATGTACTACAAGTTACGCTTATTTCTAAGTCCTAATCTTAAAGGTTCACGTAGGAGTAATTAATTGATTAAAACACTAACATATTACTTGTGATCGCGCGTCAGCTCTCAGCCAATAGGGCCGTTAAAACTTAAACACCTAACCTACCGCGTGGGACACAAGATTACGATTCGGAAACTTATATTTAGTTATAAAAATACAGATTCATTTGTATTAAATAAACTCATCTTAGCTTGCCAGATGAAGCCTCTTAGGGCATGTATAACCGAATAAAAAGCGAGCAGTCTTCGATTAAATACGTAAAGCGGACTTAAATTAAAGATATCACTAATAGTGAACTAATTTGATCTCGAGAAAACTTAAGACATAAAACTTAAACTTACACCTAAGTTAGTTCGAGGGTTATAATTTTGATTAATTGTTAGGAACTATACTACTGTACAGACATTTGCAAGGAAACTAAATAATACTTTTGACATCATAACACTTGCGGCTGCTGGCTTTAAGTTCATTTTGGGTACGAGATTTCAATTCTTACAAGATGTCCCTTGTACCATATATCATCAATTCACACATTTCTGTTGTTCTTGTAGAATTAATGAAGCCAACATGTAGGTACACACCATAACTCGTTAAAAGGAACTCAAGTAACCTATCTGTTAAAGAAATGTCCAATCTCGACTGTTTAACAGTCTACTTACGACTGGATAGCTGTCCGCGGGTACGCAATGTAGAACAACCAAATCCTAGACCCGTATCCCAAATTATACTTCAAGTCAGGAGTTATTCTCAAGTAAAACTTAAAACCTCATAAAGAATAACATCTTGAAGTTTAGATAAGATCGTCGTTTCCTTAGGTCACTTTCGAAAAATATTCAGGCACATACGGGCCTACACCCACTCGAAATTGTACCCATTTTTGAATTCGGTCGCAATAAGTACAATTCAGTTATACAATGAAGACGACGAATAATAACTACGTACTAAGATTACACATACAGGCAAAACGATTAGAGAAATATAATAATATGTCATTAGATTAGGTCCAGCTAAAAATATTTAGCGAACATATCACTAGTTCGTATGGTGTTATTTTTTAGAATTTTTCAAATCTTTACCTAACTCACTACTCGCTACTATATTCACAAAGATAGGGGTAAAGGCGACACAGCTGTGCTACTACACATCCAATACACGACAGTAGAACGGAAATGTTTCGTATTATAGACAGCCACTCTACGTTGACAAAACTACTGAAAATATTAAATCTGCTTCGGATCGCTAGAAAATAAATCAGATCCACGAAGATTATGTCATCCTTCGCTCAAGTATATGACTAAAGTAATCGTCGGAAGGGAAGTGAAAGTGTTATCATTAAAGCTAAAAATCTCCCCAAGGAAAGGCCGCTCGGCCATAGTCATACACTTAACGAACACGCCACATCAAAGGCAACCAAGAATACTTATCTAAGTTCCATTAAAATACGCGGTAAATATGACACCTCTGTAGAGTATCGCAAAATATTTACTTATCCTTATATATAAAAACAGTGTTTTACATAGAAACTGTCGAGGGTCAAATAAAAATAGGCTATGGCAGCACCGGCGGGCCGGTCAGGTGACGTTTCCTATAAAACACTGTTCACTTGTGACATTTGATCTGAACCAATTGTGTTAACTGAGTATCATTGTTCCAGTGCATCAGAATGTTTCGCGTCCGTTACTTCCAAATTACAGCTCAGCAGTTCATCCTTTCACTGAATAATACATTTGAAGTGTCCAAACGCCAAACATTTTAACGCGATGTAAAGCTTCCGTAATTAAATCTCAAGATTCAAAACTATTCCAATTTAAATGCATCTACACACTTACATTCTAATATTATCATTGTAGTAGCATTTCAAGGGCTGCAACTTCGTTAACTACCTCGATATATATTTTTTTAAACTTAAAGAGAACCACATTCGCTACTTACAGAACTCAGAACATTTTCTATTTAGTAGTTTAGTATTGATGCTGACAAAATTTCGTTCTGCAAGGGAATACATCCACTTATTATTAATAGGAAGACATTTTAGAAAATGCTTTCGTAAGCATTCTTTAAACGCAAATCCCTATCTAACGCTACCACAATAATATGTCTTTCCCACACACAATATAATAAGGGAAGACAATTATAAGAGGATAGGTTGAATATACCTGGAGAATTTCGTAGTCTAGACTCATCGAGATTAAGACCGCCACAAAAGTGAATACGGGTCTGAAGCCCGACAAGTTCGCGTTGGCTAATGGAATAAGGCTGCAGATGCTAGAAAGGTAGTCCTAAACTTCTAAAACCACCCCAAACAGTCCAGACTACTGAAGAACATACCGGATGACTATAATGGGGTAAGCTATCGCGGATTATGTGTTCTCGACCGGGCGTATGGTACAGTCGCCGACGGTTGTGATCGGGGTTATTGTTACGGAGCTGGGCGTGGCCACTGACACATTCGCATCTGCCTGCACCTGGTCCATCTTGTCTTCTTTGTCGTCGTTAGCGGGCAGCTTGACGATTTGGCAGTCTCCCACGGTCATGATTTGAGTCTCGCAGGCGACGGGCGGGATATTGTCCTCGGGTTCAACCCTCGAGTCGTCTTCGTCGCTGGACGAGTCTGAGACGTCGATAGTTCTGTCGTGTGTTTCCGAAGTCATGCTGTGGTCGGCATCCAGGTTCCTATCCGGGTCGCCACTGCTCACGTACGGATAGGGCACAGGGTTACTATATATCATTTCCGTTAGGTACGAGAAGTCGCCGAAGGGCAAATTGGTCGCGTTGTAATTTTCGTTTGGTCGCCCATCTGAAAAAATCATTGCATCTTTTATAGAATATTTATTTTTAATTAATTCAATTGTTTCAAAATTATGTATGTAACTATTCAGATATTTAAGCATTTCCAACGATTATATTTACTCACTTCAGGAATATGAACTTGATTATAAAAATTTACCTCGTTTATAATATAATATTGAATGACTTAGGTATTTTAAGCAACATTAACGGAAGCCAACGTCAGCAATACACTACAAAAAAATCATTCAGTGTATACATGTAATATACTAAAATGTGTAAAAAGCAAATTAAAACATGCAATAAAAAGCTTATTGTAATTGTTAGTGAATACACTTTTTTGAATATAGTATATTTAAAATATTACTGAAGCTTTAGGACATATACCTAAAGCAATCTTATAATACCGATTAGTACCGACATATTAAATCCCAATTAACATGCCAAAATGTATTTTATACTAACAAAATTTGTTTATTTCAGCAGCTAGGCCGTACTGCATCGGTATTGTCATATCCATACCTATGAAAACATTTCATTAGCCCAGGCAACATTACATTCGTCTAGGTATAATTATTTTAATCAATTGATATCAAAATAATATCAATGATAAACTTTTTCATTAAATTTCCTTAACTATTCTGGCGATATTCAATGTTGCACATAGTCATTACTCTAAAATTATTCTGACTATATTAAAAAATACCATTTGAATCTATTGGTTGTGGCTAAATACTATACACGCCATGACAAGACCCAATGCTTGTTCCGATGAAAGTTTAAGTGAAATTATTAAATATTTCATTTGGATCAAAGCTTTCATCATACCATATATTCGATGTAGATTTATTTATTAGTGTAATAACTTCTATATGCATACCAAGTATTACAGCTCATAGCACAAATTGTGCATGTATATCACTACTATAATACAACAAAATTTAACAAAAAAGTTCAACAAATGCTAGAACGAAAAATAAAAAGCTCCATGTATACGCACACACAACAGACACGCCATTTCAATGAAATTGTGATGGTATCTCTGTACAGTCACAGACATAAGTCAATTATATATTAGGAAATATTAAATATAATGTAAGGAATTTTAGATAAAAAATCTTCCTTCTGACGTAACCGCCTTCTTAACGCATTCAATATATAAATAGAAACCATAGAATAAGAGCTTCAAGGTACAAAGCATTTCATAATTGCTAATTATGACAGATATTGAATACATAAAGCAAATCAATCTACAGAAACCTTTGTTATAAGGGGTTTAACTGTTTTAATACAATTTTAGTATAATCTAAATTACTATGCTCATAAATTAGCCGTTACAATTATGATACTTTTTATATTCTTCATATTTTAAGTATATAATAACTTATGCAGATGACTGTACTTTAAATTAACTAGTTATAAAAAATTGTGATTCATTATGTCATTTTGTAATATAAAAACTCAAACAAGATGGTAATTCCCAAAGTTTTTATATGATTTTAATTTTGAGTGTAATTTAGAGCGTGTTAAAATTAGCTTTTTGATTAATGTATATTACGTTCTAGATAACGTTATTGTTTCGTGAATATCTCTTACAACATGACCTTAAAATTAATCAGAGAACCATTATTCTATTGCGGACCGGTTTAAACAAAAGGGATCGTATTCGGTTAAAATCCAGAGCAAAATATTTCGCTCAGAAAATGAGACAGAAAGTTGATTTGACACGGTTTTATACTCCAAAACAGTGTTCCGCAAAGAGTGTACCTTTTTCGTAAATTGGAGTGCCTCGGAAAAATAAGATTCTCTTATAAACTTATTTTAAGTAATAAGTAAGGGTTAGGAGTATATGTATAATTCTTTTTTTTAATCTATAGCTGATAACGGAGCAGGTGGGTCTCCTATATGGTAAGAGAACACCGCCGCCCATGAACAACCATGCCACAATCTGCACAATGGTTGTGTTGCCGGCTTTTTACTCCGTTTAAGTGGCACTTTTAAGGGCCTCCAATATCCTCCACTTACTCTGCAAAACACAGTACAAGTACCGTTTCATTCTGAGTATTCTGTGAGCCCGTGATACTCTCCTACGGGTGGGACAGTATTAAGACACTCGCCCGGTAAATATCATGCCCTTCCAGAGACCGATTAAATTATAAATTAAATTATAATTATCCCGAACGATTCGAACCCCATACTTCTCGCTTCATGGTACACTTTTGAAACCATTAAGCTACGAGTCTCTAAAATATATGTATATTCACGCGAGCGCACGAGTGAGACATTTTTGTTACATTCTATTGGTACTTAATAAATAAATATTGGTTAATAATTACATAAAGTATTTTTTGTTTCTGGAGTACATTTAAAAATTTACCATTTCCTAGATGTACCTTAACAAAAAAAAGTTTGCGGAACATTGCTCCAAACTATAAAACAAATGTAGCTTTGAGAGCCTCGTAGCTCGTGGCGTAAATATCCGGCAACACAACCAATGCGCGGACTATGGCGCGGTTGTGCATGGGCGGCGGTGTTCTCTTTCCATATAAGAGACCCACCTAGTCCGTTGTCCGCTATAGAATAAAAAAATAAAAAAACTCACCGGGTCGGTTAGGTATCAGGTAATTCTTGGGTGGTCTGCCACGTTTCCTCTTGAGCAGCAGCTGCTGCCCTGCTGGCGACAACGCCGACATGTGCTGCGGACTTGGGCCCAACACGGTGCCACTCGTTAGGACACAGCCTTCCATATCTGCAAATCGCATTTCCATACCTTGCAACATCTATCTCATAACGTCCAAAATGCCCACTAAACCGTTCCATATGACGACTACGGTCATTGTAATCGCGGCGATAACATCACTACTAACGTCATAACTAAAAAGGCCTAAGCGGACTTTGAGAACGACACTTCGGACTGGAAGATGGCGACAACATTTTTTTTATACGATTCTGATCGAGGTATAGCAGTGGAATCATGTGTTTCTACGTTAACTCTAAAATTACGCACTCCTATCCACACTGTTTGATACAGTTTCAGTAAATGCAGACTCCTCCTCATCTATATCTATACTTATAATAAATCTGTAGAGATGTCAATTCTGTACATAAAATATATTTCCAATATATCAGGGCGTGATTAGTTATCTACACTGAAGCCAAAAATGGAATCAATACAATTTTTGTCCGTATATTCGTGATAGAAATCAAAACTACTTGACGGATTTTAACGAAAATTGGTAATTATTTTTCATACACCTGAGCAGGTTATAGTATATAGTGTCTCATTCTATCAGTAGGAGCAGAAAAATAATAGGAATAGCATTGAAGGGAAATTCATAGTTGGACCCAGTAGGTTGATAGTAGTGAAATTAATTGTCTTCTCTATTATGTTATGGCCGATCTATTACTCCAATAAGTACTCACCAAGCGACGTCTTAGGCGGTCGACCTCTGCGTTTCTTAATTTTAGGAGTCAAAGGCAATGGGGTCTTCCTAGGTCTGCCTCTGCCTCGTCTTGGAGGATCAGAGGAGTCCGAGGGGTTCAAATCATTTCTGACGGGATCCAAGGTAGTATTGATTACTACTGGGGTCGTTCTTGGAGGCAACATTACATCACCACTTGGGGTAAACACTAGATGGCCAGACTCTCGATGCGTAGAACGAACCATGCCAGACATAACCTCGGAATTATGTTCTCGTTTAACAACTGGTTGATCGTTGATATCAACTGTTGGGTCCTCCTGGAATTTAAAAGAGAGGTGTAAGGTATGTTGAAGATTTTTTAAATATATTTTAGCAGACTACGGAGCGGGTGGGTGTCCTATATAGAGAACACCGCCGCACAGTACATTGCCTTTACACTCAAAATGACTTCTTCCAGGCAACGTGGATGGATTTAAAAGAATCGTAATTAAAAAATATACTACAGTGTATATTTTTAATTACGTTTTATTTAATTACATTATTTCATTTTAAGTACATTCATTTTCCGTGCAATAATAAACTTGTAAATCTTATATTAAATATACAATTAGGAAAATTAATTATTAAATACAAACCCGTTCACAGATCTTAGTGTGTACGCGCAATTTATCTGAACGTGCGAAGGACCGCCCACAGCCGCCACACGTGTAAGGTCGCTCGCCCGTATGTGTCAGACGATGCCGGGATAAATGCGATGAACGGGCAAACCTAGAATTTATATTTACGCGTAAGTATATTATAACCAACTATTTGCCGTGAAGCGCCGGCTGAGAATTGTGCTTCCTAGCAGTGCCGTAACTAGGGCGGTGCCAGCAGTGCCCAGGCACAGGGCACATACCCTGGAAGGGCGCAGAAATTACCAGACTAGTATCTAGTTTTATCTCATGCATGGTAGCTAGTAGGTACATTTTGTTTTGCGGACATGGTCTGGACGTGCCCTAATGTACTTTCTATATCTATCGCATTTTTCAAGTGATCTCGAAACAACAACACATGTAAAGGTGGATTATCGGTTTCATACATTTTGTAAGTAGTAACATTCGCACTAGTTCGTAATATATTGTGATGGTGTATGTATGGAGCCTGGTTTGCGCCTTTTTCAGGACCGCAGTTTTGAAAGCTCGCACCATATGCATAAAAGGCTGATTACGATACTGCTTCCTTCTATCATGCCATGGCTGTCGTAAGAGGCGACTAAAGGACAAACTGGAGGGCAGGCAGTAGCATCCTCCGCGTACTATATAACCTAGAAATTACTGGCATATCGCTGACATACCTAGTATAATCTAATGGTAATTCTTGCGAAGGCATATGTATTATATTTAAATACTAACCTAACATCGCATATGTCACATGCATAGGGTCTTCCATCTTGTGAATCGTTAACAGCAGTATCCGATACTGAACCACTTGAATCAGTCTCTTCGTCCTCATCCATGCCTTTTCCTCGCTCTGTGACAACATAAGCATAAATATACTAAGAATAATATCTGTGAAGATTTAGTTTAAAATTTTAATAACAATACTTTTGTTAAGCCAAAACAGATTATTTTTAAATCCCAACGCAAATAAAATAGTTTTGTTAAGTTATCTGCTATTCATTCAATAATGAAGTATTCTTATACGAGTATATAATAAAAATGGTTGAAAAGCTTTTAAATCATCGTAGCTATATTTCTTCAATAAATATTCACATCATGGCGTTATTGATAGAATAAAATCGTAGTGTTTGTATTTAAATTTGAGGATTAAGGGCAGAGCGAAAATAACACCGGCCCTACAGGCAACCTCCAGGTGTTGGCGGTTCTTTTGAATTGTCGACGGCGGCCTTGTGAGTCTAAATAACTCCTAAAATGAATGGGGCAGGAGGCAATTGGAACCCACTGCTTCTAATATTTAAGAAGAGAGTCAGCATTGAAACCCTGGTGACATGACCTGCCGACATGAGGGACCGACTCCAGACGAGTGTAAATATACTTACCATCTGAATCATCATGATCATTATTGGTGGGTTTCTGTAGAACAGCTAGCTGCACCACTTTAATGCCGCCCGGTTTACCGTCCGCGTCTTTGGGATCACCATTATTAGTCGCGTCTGAAATGCAAAAATGATACTTTATTATACTTTTTATAACAAAAAACAATTAAGATAAAAGGTTTAATATTTAATACAATTATATCAATTGCAGAGCCTTTTTTGTGATGTAGCGGACAACAGAGCAAATAAATCTACATAGTAAAAGAACACCGTCATAGTCCGCGCATTGGTTTTATTGCCGGCTTATTAAGAGCCACTTAAGCGGCATTTAAGGGCCTCCGATATTTTCAATCACTCAGCGAAATATGGCTCTCCAACGGGTGCAGTAGTATTAGGACACTCGCCTGGTCACTACTGTTTAGCCCTTCCACAGACCGAATAAATTAGTTTAATTGTCCGAATTGAGGTTCGAAACCGATACGTCTCGGTTCCTGGTAGACCTATTAAATCACTTATTTACGAGGCTCTCAAAAAGCTATAGTAGGGAAGGATTTGGCTGCAGCTCAGCTTGTACATAGATCCCGGGGAGACGCGGCCTAACGAGATGCATGCTTCCCTCTAAAAGAGCAATTTAAAGGCACGTTAGAGGACGCGATAATCTTTTAATGATTGCTTAAAGTAACAAACGAAACTATAATATATTTAATTAAATTCAATATTGGTATGTGTACAGCTATAGCAATAATTTTTTTTAAATTTTAGTTTAACGCTAATTATTTTGAGTAGCATTTTTTAATTTTTACAATCTCATAAGTAGTACGTATACTTAATAGTATTTTTATAAAAAAATTTACCCAATAAATAACACCAACACCTCCATAACCAGTGTTGACCTTTTAAACAGTAAACTCAACGCGCTAGGTTTTCCTTTAAAGAATTTACCACACTTTTTATTATATTATAATAACCATTATTTCTTATCAGCGCATATTTTTACAATTACACCCATGTTTATGAACGTCGTGTGATGTTTTTAATAAAATTAATACAAACGTCGCAATTACAATGCTATATGAACGGTTAAATTTAAAACAAACGCTTATATGAAACGGATTTCGTCATTATTTATAAAATCACGTTATATTATATTAAGACAATTATATGTAATATACAGTTACTAAATATTGATAAATAATATAAGATAAATAAAATTTACTAGTAACATCATTTACGTTGAAACAAAAATATTTTAAAAATCATGTTTGAGTACATTTAAATATATAAGAATACCTTAATTAACAACTTAATGATTTTATGTAAATTATACGACATTTTTTATTTAAATTTGACACTGTTACGACATTTAGGAATGTAGCCCGCGGCAAAGATTTTAGCTCGTATCAGAAAGTTACCAAATAAACATAATTGATTTCTAATTTTTTATCAGAATACAACTTTCAGTTAATACAGAGCCTTCGTTCGCAGCAATTGTATTATAAAAAAATTATTATCGGAAAAAAATTAAACACGCCTCATGAAAGCCTTGAATAAAAAGACATTCTTTTAATTAATGGAATATTATTTACCCATTTAGACCAATATTCATTCGAAATATTGAGTTCAAAGGCATACTGTTATCTCTTTTTCTAAGATTAGGTAATAAAATGACACAAAAGATGGCAAGTGCACGTGATATATGTGAAATTCAACACATTGGCGATTTTTTAAAAGTTTTATATAACTATATTATTATACTACATTCTATTCTATATATAATTATAATTTTCGTTGTTTCTCATATATTCTTGTATCAAATTTCATACTGAAATCAAAAACACTATTAAT
Source organism: Delias oraia (assembly GCA_018230265.1). NCBI lineage: Eukaryota > Metazoa > Arthropoda > Insecta > Lepidoptera > Pieridae > Delias > Delias oraia. Next base: position 92,339 of record DWCF01000002.1, on the reverse strand, counting down.
CTAACTGCTATATAAATATTCCTGTTACATAGATAAGAGGCATAAGTAAAAATTGGACGCGACGTGAATTTTAGTGATCACTTCATAGCATTGTGTATTCTTTGAGGCCGACGAATCACCCGCGGCTGTGCAAGGGCTGGAGCTGTCCATAGGCGGAGGACCGCTTGCCCTAGTTGAGTCTCCTGCTCGTTTGCCACCGATTTCATAAAAAAAAACTCCTTAAAACATAGTCAACGCCGGCCCACGGACCGACAACTCAGGAGTGGGACTAGACCAACAAAATAAATTCATACGTAGATTGATAATCTTCAGCATTAAACGTAAAAGATATAAATATATTGTAGATTAATAATATTTTTTATATTGGTAAAAAGTGTTCCGCGAGGCTCTATTTTTGGGTCCTTATTGTGTGTTCCATTTGCTATAGACGGGTGTGTCACGAGATAGTATTGTTTGCAGATGATATCTCACTCCTATTTAAAGTTGGACGACAAAAAAATCTTTCGATAACATGATCATTTAAAAAGAAATATATTAAATTAAAGAAGATACTATGAAAGATTTTAGAAGAAATAATAAAATAAATAAATAAATAATTAGAGAACCTCGTAGCTAAGTGTTTTAATAAGTCTAACATGTAGCGAGAGGTATCGGGCTTGAATCCCGGTCCGGACTATTATAAATTATAATTTGATTTATTCGGTCTATTATGGACGCGCTAATAAGGCCGGCTCGTCCGAAGTGATACCACGGGCTCACAGAATACTCAGCGTGAAATGGTACTTGTACTTGAAACGATGCTTCTACTGTGTTTCGCTGACTGAGTGAGGATATCGGTTGATAAAAATGCCGTTTAATTGGCGTAAACAGCCAGCAACACAACCAATGCGCGGATTGTGGCGCGTTTGTCCATAAAAAAAAGAAAACCAAATGTTAGCTTCAAACCAGCATCAAATGTAAATAATACTTGTATTTCTTTAAAATTAAAAAAAACAACCTAGGTTTAGGTTAGGTATAGAGTTTTTCTCAGGTCTGGGCGAGTTCGTTCAGTATTTAAGACGTTCATAAATGGTCATGTGAAAAATCTTTAAATTACCGGTGATTTTCAAAGATTGACATCACTCTTAAGAAATGTCACGGATTTCTCGAGTACTTGCAAACAAATGCTGTTCAAAAGCGATTTTAATATGTATTCTTGGGTATTAGAAATTCAAAATAAATATAATCGCGTCAACGGCATTGGTAACAGCCATTGACGTCATAAGAAAAAATATACAAAATTATTATGAACAAAAGTAATGTTATTGCGGGACTATGTTAACATACAATTTGTGTGTATTGTAATGGAAATACGATACACATTTATAAATTTAATAAATATGTAATAAGTTCAGTCTACATAGTTACTATAGCTGTAGGAGGTTACTATACGATTTTTTTATTATGAGTTAATTTTTTTAATCCATAGCGGGCAGTGGGGCAGACGGGTGTTCTTTATGGTCAATATCGCCGCCAGCTAAGGAGAACTCCGTCATAATTGAGATATAAATAAACTCACTCGTGGGAGAGCCATGCTGAAGCATATGCTGACGCACTAATTGGGCCGGCTCGTCCGAAGTGATATAACGGGCTCACAGAATACTCAGCGTGAAACTTGTACTGTGTTTCGTAGAGTGAGTGAGGATATCGAAGGGGTTTAAAAGTGTCGCTTAAGCGGCGTAAAAAGCCAGCAACACAACCAATGCACGGACTGTGGCGGCGGTGTTCTCTTACCATATAGGAGACCCACCTGCTTCGTTGTCTATCATACTTTTTAAAAAACGCGTTTTTGTTGCGTTGACGGCTTTTTACGCATCTTGAGCGGTCTTTTTATTTAATTCAAAGATCTTTCTATATCCTCACTCACTCAACGAAACACATTACAAATACGTTTCAAGCTGGTATTCTATCAGTCCGTGGTATCACTTGGGATGAGCAGATCTAATTTAAATGCGTCAGCACATGCTTCAGCGTGTATTTCCCAGAAGAGTACACATAGTAAAATTTTGTATTTCGGAATGTACCATGATAATCGTTTTTAAAAATTGAACATGAAAAACTTCAGTATATAGGCAATTATTTATACTACATAAAAATTATATGTATTAAATATTCTTGTGTATACATATTTTCTTACAAGTTTTTAGTATTAACAAGCTCGTTAAAACTTGAATTTCTCAATACATGTTCAATTTCTACTTTTTCCATGTATCTTATAAGTACACAACTAAGACTTTTAGCTAGCGAAATTAGCAGAGATGTTATTTCTTTAGTTTGGGGTCTTGAGAGTGATGTTTTAAACAGTATTTCTAAATTATAACCCATTGTTTGATACGAACCAAATTTTAGGTTTATATTTTTAATATTATAATCTATGATAGGATCAATACTTAACATAATTTAAAATGTATTGTTTAATTATGATAATCAGCTACCAGCGGGGGTATTTCCTAACCAATACGACTTGGAGACCTTCAAGAAAAGAGCGTACATTTCCCTTAAAGGCCGGCAACGCACCCGCGGCTCTGCAATTGCTGGGGGTGTCCATGTGCGGAAGACCGCTTGCCCTGCTCGTTTTCCATCGTTAATATAAAAAAATGAATGATTTGTAACAGTGGAAAATTTAAATACTTTATAAAAAAATTACTCTAATTACAAATACAATAGAATTTGTCGTAAATAAATCTTTTAAAACTACCACTATACAGTAAGACATATCAAACATATCTCCCCTTTGTGTCACGAGATAAAAAGCAAAACCATCATGAATATAATGAACGCTTTCAAGACAATATCCCGATTTAATTTCTTTTATGGTCCACAGCAGCAATTATAAAACGATTGTTATGTTCCGAACATTTTTGTGCGCAAGCAAAATATTTGCTGCTAAATTCTCTATTAAGATTCTCAACTAATTTTTGTTAAGTATTACAGAAATGGTTTATATGGCAAAAGTTAAAGACGCTAAATTGTCTTGCAAATTCAAGGCTAAGAGATTTATTAATTTATTAGACTTAGTATTTCATAAAATTAAGAAATAATAAAGAATAATTTAAGCAGGTGGGCGTCTTTGAGGGAGGCCTATGTCCAGCAGTGGACTTGAATGGGCTGATGAAGAAGAAGAAGAAAGAATAATTTATGTATATAACGCAGTTTTATGGAGTTGTTGTAAAGGTAAATAAAATTGTTTTCATAAGACACTTCCACTTATATTGTATTTCAATGACGTTATTTTTTAAAAGCAATGACCGAGTAATGACCTGAGATAATCAAAAAAATCTTAAAGAAATTCATTTTTTATTGCCACTAACAAGAATCGTGATAAAAATATGACTCGTACACCGTTTAATTTTTTATTTAAATGATAATATGATATATTTTACGATATAGAATTTACATATAAATGAGTATTAAATCTAGTATTTTTCCATTTAACATCGAAATTACTGTTTAAAAATTATGAATTTAAAAAATTGGTAATAAAGCTTAGGTTTGACATTGACAATTATCAATGATAATATGAGCTTATTTTACAGCGGCCTTAACTAAAACAGGTCTAATCTATTCCAAATTACGTAAAAAATTAAACTTCAAGTAAATACAAGACCAGTTATAGGCATTGTCCATGCATGAATACAAAGACACTATCTTCAAATGTCGTCAGTTTCAGTGTCTTTATAACTATAAGCTGATAAAACATCACAGTATATATTAACATAATATTATTAAATAATATAGCTTTCAATTTGATTATCACTTATTTGATTGCTCATAACGGAAAATTAGCATTTTTTCGATAACGGATCATTTTCAATGCAATAAGATTTATAACGCGACAAAACCGATCAAAGTCAGCCATTTATTTGCTCCAACCAAACATTTTCCGAGAAACCAAGTATCTTTGCAAATAATAAGATACCGAAAAATATAGAGATATCTACTAAACGAACTTTATACAGATAATATTATGACTGTATGTAGTGTTGGCCAAATTCAGACGCAAGAGTCTTGCAGTCAGTCTTGCAAATGCAAGACCAAGACCAAGACCGCCTAATTTCTGCAAGGCGCAAGACCAAGACTGATCCTGCAAGAATTATGCAAGAACAAGACTAAGCCTGCTAAGGACTTAGTATGGTTTCACGGAGTACGTAGATATAACAGTTCGGGTTCGGGTATCGTAGAATTCTTTTATTAATTCTATATAAGTAGTAGGTTCAATCTCTATCTAGATAGATATTGTTCTTTATAATACATTCATATTATTGTAATTATTTTGTTTTTTTTACATGTTTTAGCACATTTAAGTTTATTAAACGTAAAAGCTTTTAAAGAAACAGTTACTCTCCTGGGAAACGGCATATAGCCAGTTGATAAGCAAATAGTGGCAGTTGATTTTTCGAATTTCTCATTAAATCTTTAGACATTCATAAATCTGGTTGGTCTTTACTATGTCTATGTTAATTCAAGTTCAAAATGTTCCTATTCCGATAGGTTTTTCTAAGATCTGAAGTAAATTTCAATAAACAGCAATAGTCTTAAAGTAACTGCAAGACTTGCAAGACTCTTGCTGCAAGACCAAGACCAAGACCAGGTCTACTGGCGCAAGACCAAGACCAAGACTGGCTAAGTCTGGTCTTGGTCTAGCATTTGGGCAACACTAACTGTATGCTAAACTGCTGTATTTATTATCTCGATTTTTTTCTGGTATAGCGGACAACGGAATAGGTGGGTCTCCTATATGATAAGAGAACACCAGCGCCCATAGACAACTACGCCACAGTCAGCACTTTGGTTGTGTTGCCGGTTTTTGGCCACTTAAGCGGTATTTTTAATAGCCTCCTACATCCTCACTCACTCAACGAAACAGAAGAAGTAACATTTTAAGGCAACTACCGTTTCACGCTGAGTTTTCTGTGAGTGCGTGGTGTTACTTCGGACGAGCCGGCCCAATTAGTGCGTCAATATATGCTTCTGCATGGCTCTCCCACGGGAGCGACAGTATTAAGACATTCGCCCGGCCAATGTCAAGCTCTTCCAGATACGAAATTAATTATAAAAATAAATTATAATTGTCTGGACCGGAACTCGAACCCCATACCTCTCGCTTCGTAGGGATTTATTAAACCACTTAGCTACGGGGCTCTCAATATCTTAATTAATTATTTTAAGCAAATATTTATAGTAAAATACATTCGTATACAACATAATATTTTATTAATGAGAAAATAATTATTTTAAAAGTTACTTAATAAAGTTTAAAACACCACATAAAACCGAGCCAGCCGTGAAATACAATTTTAGATGATAAAACTAAAATGTTCTAATTATTGTACATTCACTTTTAAGCAGCTTTAACCTTATATCTTATTGCTAGCGAAAATCATAGCATGTCCATTACAAAATAAAACACATGTTTGCATAAAATTAGAGTTATTTTTAGTACCTAAGCAACTTTATAATAGGAAGACGGTAGCGTAATGTAAAATAATTATCAAATACAGCTCAGACCCTAAATATTACAAAAAAGGGTAAATTTACTCTAAGATTTTTTTTATTAACTCACAAATAAAAGTCAACTGGTGAATATATGAAACCCGTAAATATATGAAACTTCGACCCATTGCTTTGCAAGAAGTTATTTATCAAAACGCCATAGCAAAAACTAGTTTTAATTAATAGACAACTATGCAGACAGGGGTATAAGTTAGGGTGGAACACCCCGTAAAACGAGAAACAACTTTATAACTTTCCTATATGTATTAATAAATCCTACCTTTTGATGCACCCTTTAATACTATGTTAATTATAGCATACAGTAAAGTTAATCAATATTCTATAAAACATCTCCAAAACAGACTACGATTTTGTGCTTTTAAATTAGAAACAAAAATAAAAACGGCTTTTTTTGAAAGTGTGACAATAACGATAAAGTAAGATCTATGAGGGTTTAAATGGCCAAGGACTTCTAGTTAGTTTAGTCAACGGAAAGAGCTTACTTCATATGCGCATATATCTCGACAACAAAATGGATTGTATTTTATTCAGATATATTAATAAAATAAGTTTATTACTAAAATAAATAACAATATAATATTTATTTACCTTTTTAATTAAATTTTTATAAAGACTAATAGATAGATATCTAGATGTTGGCAGAAAAACCCATTTTATCTACAGCACAGTTAAGACAAAATAAAAAACGATTGTATTTATAATTCGGCTTTTAAGAGTCTAGTCCGTATATACATAAAGAACTGCTTTGATATTAAACGTTCTTGACTGGAAAAATATAAATTTAAATAGCTATTAAATAAATATTTTTATATGAATACAAAAATACATAATAAAATAGAACCTGTTTTTAGTCTTAGCTGCATTGCGAAACTTTATTAAATGACATTTTAATATGAGTTTAATAATTAACATAAATCTGAGGATTAAGCACATTTTATTAATATGGTTAATTGCAAAAAGTATGGACAAATAATAGTATTGTATGTGAATTTTTCTTTCAGGGACAATATTACTGAACTATTGATAAATTTAACACTATAATTGCTCGTTTCCTGATATTTTAAAAAATAAGTTTTTTGTTAAAATCGTCAGCTGAAATGGAGTTAATGCAATACTCACTGGGTGAAGTGACCTTAATGGGTTCTTCAGTCTTATCGTCTTGAAAGCGGACAGTCATTTTCTTTTTGGCCCGCATCCGGTCGTCATCCGGAGACATTATGGACATCCGCTTTTTTGGCCTCTCATCTTCAGACTCGCGTTTTGTTTCCGATGACGTAGCTGCAACTACAAAAATAGTTAGACAAGGAAAACTTAAGTTTAAGAAATATCCACAAATTCTTTAGTACTGAGGACCTAAATTCAGTTCGGAACTAGCAGAAAACTTACAATTACTATCCTGTTCCGTTTGAATACTGGCAACAACTCTGTCTGTAGATCTGGTCGCCTGTCTGGCTTCTTCCATCTCTCTAGCTGCTGCTGCGAGTATGTTGTTGACGGCTGTCTGTGTTGTTGGCATATCTTCCCTTCGGCGCCTGCGCACTTCTTCTGCCCGCATCATGGATTGTTGATACATGTGGATCTAGAAGAAAATATATGGCATGTTATATTATTATTCCTTTAAATTATCATTGAGGGTAAATTTTGGTAACTATTCAAGAGTTTGTTTCGAAAAAAATCTGTGGTTGAGTTTACTTCACATAAAATTAGGCGACGTGGTTTTGAACTCTTGGTTTTCTTCTTATTTTGTGTCAGCTGTAATATAGCAAGTTAAATGTTAAAGTAATAAATATCACACACGGTGATTCTGCTGAGAATGTTTCCCTAATGCTACTTACAACTTAAGCAAGCAAGCGTTGCAAATTTACTAAGATTATAAAATTATCTAATGGCATATACATAACTATTCACTACATGAAATATAATATTTTTCTAAGACGTATATTACACGGTCTTGTAAACATACAACGATTAATGTACATCCATTGTATTCCTGGGTGTGAGCAAAAAATTTTAATGAGATAATTTTTATGCTATGCCTTATATATTATTTTGAATGTGGTATTTCCAAGAGGAAACAAATTATTTATTTTCATTTTAAAATTCTACAGAAATAAAATACGGTCTAAAAAATAAAACGTATTAAATTATTCTAATAAAGTTGTACATTCATTCATATTTATGTTTTGGGACATTTTGTGTACCAGTTATACCTATAAAAACAAATTTAACAAATTCAGCCGTTCTAATGGCAAACTCAAGGCTAAAATAAAAACCTTAAATATTAATGAATAAACGAGGTACGAAGAAATATTATAAAATCACATATTAACAAAAATATCCCACAAATAATAACGACGAATTAATTGTACATTACGAATTAATTGAACTAAATAACTAAATAAATACTTACAATGAAATCACTGATTATAAGAACACTAAATTGTTACAAATTTTAACTTAATTTATATTAAACTTTCAGCGTCAATTTAACAAAAAACTTTTCCGTGGGAGAGCCATGCTGAAGCATCGCACAAATTGGGCCGACTCGTCCGAAGTAATACCATGACCTCACTGAATACGTAGCGTGAAACGGTACTTGTACTGTTTCGCTGAGGGAGTGAGGATATCGGAGCCCCTTAAAATTATGCTGCTTAAGAGCGTAAAAAGCAAGCAACATAAACAAAGCGCGGACTGTGGCGTGCTGTCTATGGTCTGCAGTGTTCTCTTACTATATAGAAGACCCACCTGTTCCCTTGTCTCCTATACCACAAAAAAACTTAGGAAGAGAGTTTTTTTTCCTAATTCAGATTTTTTTCCTTCTATGCCACAACAGATGCACAATAACAATAGACAGAAAATTAATATTCTAGACATTTTTATTAGTCCAAGATAAGGAAATAAGTCTTTTCTTACTAAATTTTAACTACTACCAAAATAAGTAGGCGGTAAAAATGATATATTTTATTGTATAATCAACTAATTCTAGGTAAAAATAAAAAAGGATATTTTAAGACTTTTTTCAAATATGATTCGAAAACCAATATCCTATCCGGTAGGCATCTTTACTAAAAGCATTCTTTTTTGTAATACATATAAATTTCTGCAGTAGTTCCGCCTTCCAACGAAAAGACAATCTACAGTGTGGAAAGATGCGACGGGATTTCTTCAGTTCATTGTTCGTGGCGAGAGTAAGAACCAACATTACGTCTTGATGATTCATTCGCTAGACACTATTGCGCTCCAAACCGGATGTAGAGCCTTTTTTAAATTTTAATGTTTCGAATGGTTACGATTGTGTTTTTTCATCGTCGTTTCTTAGTAAACCGTAAAAGACGTTTAATATTACGAAAATATATGTGATATTGCTCGCGGTTCTATAGTATTAGGGAAGACCCTTCAATTGTATTTCAGACGGGTCGAAAATCCCGAATCCACAAAGCATTTAAGTAAGCAAGCTGTTCATAATGGCATAAAAATAAAGAATGCAGGTGTGCACTAGTGATTCGGTTCCAAATTACCGCACGTAGAGAGTAGCACGCACTAGTAGTTGGAAGAAAACCGTCTGTCGTCTTTCTCAGCGTAATTGACATAGAAATAACGATAACATCAAAACTGTTAATCAAAAGAACACCGTTGAGAAACTAAATCAACCACATTTGTGAGGTTAGATTCATTCCAAAATAACGAATGAGTAGAAACGCGTCGTTTCTTGTGTATTGTAATATGTATACTGTATAATACGTTAATATTGTATGGTAGTTAGCAGACTATGGCGCTTTTGTCCATGGGCGGCGGTGTTCTCTTACGATATAGGAGACCAACCTGCTCCGTTGTACGCTATATAATATAAAAAATATGAGTCTTTTTGATTATTTGACGTAGTTATTTATAAAATTTAATTTATCATAAAAAATATAATAAGTTTAGATAGGTTTAACTACTTTACGACTGAAAATTAAACTTTATTATAACTACGATGAAAACACGAAACACAAACGATATAATATATATTCTAAAGTATATGTATCACAAATTATCGAAATGTTTTCTAAGAGCTATGCTAAGTATGACGTGGCATTTTTTATTATTTTAAACACAAGAGGTCATTCCCATTCGATATAGTTTTTTTTGTGACTGGGCTAGCGTGAGGTTTATTTAATAGTAGGTATGTATAAGAATGTAAGTTTTTTATTTTTCATATTCAAATAGCTTTAAAATTAATCGTCTTAAACTTATTTTAGTACGTGTGTATTGGTCCACGATGGCCATATCTAACAGTTCGTAGAGTTTTATAAGATTTTTGTCAAATTTGTTTAATAAACCTATCTAATTATTGAGTTTAGTATTATTTAGCTACCTATATAAAATAAACTTCTGTGAATTACATTTTTTTTTCTTAATAACAGTTATAAATAAAATATCTATAAAGCCTTTTACAGAACAAAGAATGTCAAAAAGCCTTCAGACTCGCATACGTATCTGGCCGTGGAACCATTAATTTCCCAAATTATACTTATAAAAGATATTTTTGTCTGACATTTCACTCGGTTTATGGACGGTCACATTATTTGCTTTTTTCTTAACCTTTTTCAATAAATAAATACGGACGGAACCAGTTTAAATATTTATTTTTTCATTACAACGAACCAGTTACAAAACTCATCTTCGAATTTTTATTATTGTCTACCTACGGGCATGATATAGGCTGCTTAATAGAGAAAAAAATGGTGAAACGACACAAAAAATAAATCATAAAATAAGACTTACTGTACCTGCCTTATTCTCGCTAAGGGACGCGAGATTAAACATTCCTGACTTGTCTCTGCTTGCTTGTATAATATTTTATTTGTATTCGTTTAACTATGTATGTTGTAGTGTTAATAGTTTATACCTATTATAATATTTACATGAGCATAAATTAAAAAATATATATTATTATTAATAATACACGAAATTTTTAATAAAAACAAAAATTAATTATCATAAAAAACATAAAACCATGATTCTATATCATTGACTTATAGTTTAATATTAAAAATATTATTTTTAAGTTAAAGATAAAATAAAATATAGGCATGCAGAAGAAATATAGCTTATCAGTTTGATACAAATTTATTTTAATAAACAAAGTTATCAAAATTTACTATTTATCTTTAATTTTTATATGTTTAATATATTCAAAGATATAATTTACGACCGAAAAACATCAAACTACGTGAATAAAACTAAATGAGGTTCCATTTTGAATATAATAATAGCCAGCGTTTACCATTTATGTATTCTACATAACAAAAATTATTCAAAATACAAAGGAACTGCCGCTGGCTGTTTTACGAAGGACTGTTCGTGGGGGTTTCATTTTTTTTCTTTATAATATACAAGGGCTGATAAGAGCAAACAAAAAACATTTTTGAATATTCAAACATATAAAATAATATTTGCTTTTATTAAAATATATTAATATGTATTTTAATAAAAGCAAATATATTAGAACCACAGACGTTAAAAAGTAGATATAACTCTTTTATACAATAGGTGGCAAACGAGCAGGAGGCTCACTTAGGGCAAGCGGTTATTCGACCATGGACACCCCCAGCCCTTGCAGAGCCGCGGGTGCGTTGCCAGCCCTTAAGGAATGTGTACGCTCTTTTCTTGAAGGTCCTCAAGTCGTATTGAAAATAGACAAATAAAAAGATTTAATTTTGTGTTACGCTATGGACTAAATGAAACGATTGAAAAATTAAGTAAGTATTAAACAATATATCGATATTTTTAATACGATTTGAACACTTAATTCGTTAAATAACTAATTTCCGTTTTTAAATGAATTTAAAACAGAGTTGGATTCTCTGAGTGATAAATGTTACATGTCATGATATGATTTAGGTCCTCGGGTGTATAGGATATTTTATATTGAGAAATACGACTTAATATGTTTTAATATTAATAAAACCTGTGGATACATGCCCTTTTGTTTCTAACGAACCAGTTATTCACAATTTTAATTTGACACGGCCTTAGCTTACAAATTGGTTTAATTTTTTATAACCAATAATGATTCTGAGAACATTTTTTATTATTCCGGCTTATAAGTTATAGACCAATAAAATTATACTATTGTATTGATTTTAAAATATAAAGTGCAATAGGCTCTCCAATGTCAGATGTTTGCTTAGTTTATGGTTCGTTAACAAATAGCCTTGTTTATACTGACAACAGTTTTTTTATTTATTCCAAATTTAAATCACAAAACTATCCAGGCGTAATGGTCAGATAAAATAAAGATAAAAAATAGATTTCTTGTAAAAAAGGACGCTATGAATGTCTATACTCTGTGGTAGTATATACATACATATAACGTGCCATAATCTGATGCTTTTGACGCCCAGACAAAACAACTCATACATACATATCATTTAATAGCCTGTTAATAAAATTAAATAAACATATAGTCTCTCCGAAATTCTTAATTGTAACATCGATTTAAATATAATAATATTCTGTATAATTAGCATAAACATATTTTATATGCAAAACTAATTAGCCATTTCACATGCCATATATAAACTTTTTCGCGGTTCTTTCACGAATTATCATTATATTATTGTATATACTGGCAAGCTAAAATTGCAGTAAATTAAATAAATGACTAATACTTCCCGTCATTATTTCTGTTTATTAAAATTTGTACGAGCATTGTACTCCATGGCCATTACAATAATGTTTGCAAATTTGTGCATAACTGATTCTTAAATGATTTCGTCATTTACAGGATCATTTTTGTACTTTTTTATGCGTGTTTTACATAACGATAAATATCTGATAATAATCTTACTAATGTAGTTGTGAGGTCATGGAATAGGGAGAGTCAGGCATCTGTGATAAATACGATTTTTCAACACAAGTATGGTTTTGATTTGACGGTTTCCAATGCCATACATTATTACTCTAGTGACCCTCAGAATTTCGAGCAAAGCCAGACTTGCATGAAACAATATGTACTTACTTATATGTGAAAATAAAATTGAATATAAAATTAAATAAAATTTGAAAACTAGTATCATATTTAAGATATATAGACTATCCGAGGTTACTAGTCACCATGACACAAAAACGAAATATTAACAATATTCCATTCGTGAAAAGTGACTCATTGTCTTATTACATCACTTAATTCAATTAACCAATCATGTGCCAAGTGTTAGGCCTATGTATACTATATTTTACTATAAATATTTATTACTTAAAAATAGAAGTAGATCAGGTGATAATTATTCGTGGTATATGGAAATAGCCTCCAGAATCCAACTTCACGTCTCATAAGAATATACACGTACACGTGGAAGTAGACTTTAAGCAACTACAATCAATTTAAAGGTACATGTGGATATAAAACCTTACGAATAGTAAAAACGTCTGATTTTAAAAAAGCAACGTAACAGGAGGCATTTTGTATTTTGAAAATATGTAATGAAAGAGATTTTCTGTTAGTATATTTTTAAAGCTTAATTCATGTTTGTAAATATATGAAAAGGTAAGAAAAATATAACATTTTTTGGCAATAGTTGTGGGAATTTTTACGATTTTACTCATGCTCTTAATGCTTTACATCTGAAAATCGCTGACGTCATATTTATTTAATGATAATTTACGAGAAAACATGGCGTCATCGCGCTAGCACTAAAATTGTTATAAAGGGAAAAATTTTCAACGTTTTATAAATATATAATATTTGACGCCTATAATTATAACATAATCTATTCAAGCATTGAAACCTCTTAGTTGTTTAAAAATTGTGAAAAGTATGCAATAACATTTTAAAATATTTTCCTGTAGTCAAATTCGTATAACATTTGAATCGTAAATGTATCATTCGTATTTTTTGGTTTATCAACTTAAGCATAGTTTGAAATAACAGTTTGTATTACTTTAAATGCATGTAAGTCATTAGCATTACTTGAACCAGAACAATGAATGTTTTATTTTAGACTTCCCAGTCTGGTTTGAGTGTTCCACAGATTTCATGCTTTACTTTTTTCAAATTTCATTGCCAGTCCACCTTTTACAAGAATACTTTTACTATTTTTATTGTTAGAAGCCCTACTTAAAAATATTCCTTATATAAAACCAGTTTTATTGTGAGCTCAACTTTCAATTAAATGGTCTCCTTAATTTTATTTAAAGTTAAGCTCTATCAATTTATAAATTGCATTCTTTTAAGTTTTTTTTCTTTTATTGATAGAGATTAATACAGAGATATGTTTGTTTTCAAGAGAAAATTAAATTAAAAAAAAATGTATATTATTTAGTTACTAAATGAAAACTTTTTACTTAATACACCCAAATCTCTCCTTTTTAAATATAAAATATTACAACACTAAGCTACAACAATGTTAAAATTATGCTTAATAATAATATTTTAAAAAGTTCTACAACTAAATATAACTTCAAAAAGTATTAAAATAGACAAAAAAATATATAAAAATCCCATGAGACAAAAAGTAAAGCAATCAAAGAGGTTCCAATACAATAGCCAATAATTATTAATTACTTTCCATTTAAGATACCTGTATAGGGTATAGTCAGTTATTGTATTTGAAATGAAGAATTATAGTAAAATTAATGGAGGGGCCATTTATATTAATTCTTTTATAAATTATATCAAGATAAATTAAATCAATCAACCATTTAAACTGTGTTGGAAAAGGATGTGTATACTTGTGTGTGTTCTTTTGACAAATCAATTAATTTTCTGTTTAAACTAACAATAATTTTTATTTAAAAAGAAAATACTAAGCTTATAAAAACTAGAGTTAATATATTTTCATTTACTGTGTAAGATGTTCTATATAAAATTAGATTGTCGGAATGAAAAACTTATATAAATTGATATCTATAGAAAATATTCCATTTAGAGTTAGTGGAGTTAAGATTTGGGAAATCAAAGGTAAAAGTGATATATGTAGAGTTTGAAAAATCACAATAAACTTAAAATTAAAATAAAAAAATACTAAACAAATAATTAAGGCGGTTTTGTTTCCTGAACTACATTATTATAATAAGTCTTACCTGTTTTAATCTCTCAACATCTGTCCGGCTTTGTTGAAATGATTGTGATGTTGTGACAGTCGCACTGGTTGTTGTTTGTGTGTAAGTGGGGTATTCCAAATTCACATTTAGTAACTGTGCTGCATTATCACGGGCTTCATATGCAAGGCCTCGAATCTCTAACTCAGAGGCTGTGTGCATTAAAGATTGCAGATCTAATTCCTGGACATCCACTGATCCTTTGTACATAAACTCCACAAGAAGATTGATCTCAGAGAAAGGTATTCCCTTTAATATCACTATTGGATGTTGGCATGGATTGTCCCTAATAAAATTAATTAATGTAAATTGATAATATCAAAAGCCTATATACACTTTATATACACTTCCAATATTTTTATTATTACCTTATCAAATTGTGTTAATAGAAATAAATTTTATAATATTTACTTATGTAACAATATTTCCTTATAAAAAATCACAAAATTTCAGTCAGCTAATGTTATAAAATCTGGGAAAACTGAATGATACATTTATGTTTATTGGTATGACTCACTTGAAAATCTGTTCAAAGTAAGGGCTGCAAGCTGAAAGCACCAGCTTGTGAGCCTTGAGGGTGCCATCGCGACAGGACAGCGTTACGTCTGCCAAAGCCGACGACGAGTAGATAGTTGTGAACAGCTGGCTCAAGTTCTGCAGGTGGTTGTTCCACTTAAGGTGGAACGTCTTGTCACTGACCAGGCCCTGCATCTGCACCACCACAAACACTTGTCACTCACTAATTCACAAATTATAAAAAATGTACAGAAACCCCTCGGCGCTGCGACCGCTATATAAAATTATAATTATTACAACTTATTTTTAGAACGATGCCCGTAAAAAACACTATACGTACGCGGTATGACAGTGTAATACTGTAGGTACGCGCCGATGGAATTTAGAGCTATAAAATTTTATTTATATTATATTCGGTAAAATTATAATTATAACTTAAACCAGCGCAGTATTTTCTCACCTCTTTGCCTATTTTCCACTTCCCGAATTTTTACAAATAACACCGAAACATTTCACAAAAATTTTTAAATACTTATTATGTTACACAGAAAGCCGTGTCGTAAAAAACAGAGTGGGGCACGCCGTGGCCCTCTCCTTGCCCCGGCCCCCTCGCACAATCAATATACGGAATATGAGAGCGCGGCGCGCCGCCTCGCCCCCCCGCATGCTTTATTATACCGTAATTAAATATATACAACTATATAAATGTACACCGCTGCACGTATACATTAATAACGTGAAGTACTTTTTTTTGCTATTTTGTTGCTCTTAACATATTAAATATTAATTAAATACCATTTCGAAAGTTAAAAAGAAAGTTCTTTAATTTTTTCTATTCAAAACTAAATATAAAATAAAGTGAAATCCTTAAAAATTTCTCAAAACAATTCGATATTTTTTAACATATATTATGAATATTTCTAAAATATATTAATATTATCAAAATTCGAAATGAAATTATATTATTTCAACCCAACATGGGCCTCTTCCTAATAATAAAATTGTCGGGTGGGAAGTATGTGTGTAAAAAGTACTTGATTCTCTCCTCACAACATACATAAATTTTTACCCACACATAGGCAATAGTTGTAATAGATGGATCCAAACCGTCTTCTTTTTATTAGATTCCATCCTTTCATTTAAGTACCTGCTGCAGAATGCATCTCTACAAACAAAACTACATTAACAGCGTATAACAATATTACATTTTATTATTATGTTGTATGGCGCGGGAGAAACAGATATCTCACTAGGTAGTTGTGTATATTTAATAAATGGTTGTTTCTTTCAAAATATAAGATGTTTTGAGTTCGACGATGTATCACTTAGGTTTACATTAGTTATATTTTATATTGCGGAGCTACCATACTAATACAAATATTAAAATACATATATGATAATATTATAGATATGGAGAGAAGGGCGCATGAGCGGTTGCATGAATAATATTTCTTCATTATCCGATATACCTACGGTTCACTTTACTTGTATATATCTGGTTACATAACCTTTCTTTTCAGGCTAGTGAAGAGTTCATAATTTTTACAAGATTTAATATCGGGAGAAAATATTTAAGCATTAGTTTGCTATTTATATATTAATAGAATGTCGTTATATTATTTTTAAGAAATACATTAATCTAAAGTATTGATAGGTATTATCTAACGAGATTTAAACTTAATTTTTATATAATACTTAAATTTAACTATTTTTGTAATTATTGGAATTTTTTAAACTAAAATATAATTTATATATATCGATTGTATTAATTAAAATAAATAATAAGGAAAATAAAAAGTATAACAATGTGTACTTTTAGTTGTTAAAATATTTACAAACATAATTGCAACGTTCTTTTTTAACAGTACTATTTTATATTTGATTTTTTTTATTTCTCTTAGTATTAAATTTTATTTTGACATTTACGTTTGTATGACGTATTAATCTCACAGAAATCACGAGACAGTATACAACCCTATAATGAACATAATCACAGACTAAGAAAATGCGCGACTTCGAACATTTGTATCATTATTATTAGCCATTTACTTTGGCTTATGCCGCTTAGTTATAAATATTTAAATAATAAAAAATTCTTATACTGAATCTTAGAATTTCCACGGAACGGTATTATCATTTCTAAGATCTGTGTATAAAATAGATTATCTGTTTAAACCACAGACAATATCTCAAAGTAACACTGATGGCTACAATGCTCACAATAGTTAATGTCATTAATAAACTTTAAGACAACAACGAATTGATATAAATGTTAGTGATTAGTCGTCTGTGGGTTCTCAGGCAAAGTTGACGTGTACCCTTTGATTTTTAAAAAAGGCTTCGCGTCGATTTAAAAAAAATAAGTAATTGCGTGTTCATAAGTAGATAGTGTAACTTGACTGCTTTGTTTAATTTTTTAGAAATATTTCTGTCACCTTATTAGCGATTTTACGGCAGATTATTATTTCTATTATTTTTCCTTAATTCTCATGATGGATACAACCTCCAACTTAACTGTTTCATCGCCAAATATTAAATATACAGAAGATTTTATTTATTCAGACTATGAATACGAAGATACTCTGGTAATAAGAAACAACAATGAGCTGGTGGTGAGATTTTTATTTATTTATTAATATAAAACTTAAGAGTTACCGGCGCATTATGGTAGTGTCTGAAATTCCTTGAATATACCTAATTAATTTTCTTTCTAAAATATTTTTTTTTTATATTCTCAACTATGGAGATAAAACACCATTACCTTTCATATAGATTTATATTCCTATATATAACATAATAAACATCAAAAATAAATCTTATAGGCTAAACCATACCGGTCATCACTCCAGATTAGAACAGAAAGAAAAATTGGGAAGGTTGGTGTTATGTTAGTGGGCTGGGGTGGGAACAATGGTTCCACCTTCACAGCTGCAGTACTAGCTAATCGCCACCAAGTTTCCTGGAATACAAGAAATGGGAAGTTAAACTCAAATTGGTGAGACTTTAAATAATAGTGTAAGCATGCTTGAATTAGTAAATATATTATATAACGATCATGGGCATGTGGCAAAAATAATATCGAAAGATATTTGTAACATTAGTTCTAGACTGTTTTTATTTTAACATAAATTTTAATAAAATATCATTTGTGGTAAAACATCATTAATTCAATTCTTTATAAATTAGGTTAGGGTCTATCACACAAGCCTCTACTGTTCGAATTGGTTTGGATGAAAAAGGAAATGATGTTTTTGTTAAAATGTCTCAGCTCCTACCCATGATTCATCCAGACGATCTTGGTGAGAAATTTTCATTATTGGTTAAATAAGTATAATAAAACTTTAGTCCAAAAAATGTCTAAATAATTTTTATTTCAAATATATAATATATATAGAGAAATAAAATATATTAAATATTATCTTTACATATTATTTAGTACATTTTCAAACTTGTCTAAAATTAGATGTAAGTATGAATGAAGGCATGCAATGGTACTCCAATATTCTTTTGTTATTTCAATTTCTAGTAATTGATGGATGGGATATAAGTCCTTTGAATCTTGCTGATTCAATGGTACGAGCTAAAGTCATTGACTATGATCTCCAGCAAAAGTTAAAAAAGGAAATGTCATCTATGAAACCGAGACCAGCCATATATGATCCAGACTTTATTGCTGCTAATCAGGTAAGGTGTATATTTAAACCAATGCATAAAAAATTTCTGTTAGGTCTGTGTTACAGTTATGTCTGTGGCATCTTAGCTGCTCAACTAACAAACTGATTTTGAAGGCCGTTAATATGCATGTATATATCTAAAATCCCATAACATATTTTATTTGAACAGTGGATAATTATATATATATATATATATTATTTTTTATAATAATAAATATTTTAATATTTTCATGTTGTATGTGGTCTATTAAATATGGCAATTCCAATAGGCTTATAAAGAAACATTTCAAGAGATACCACGAAATAAAATATGTATATATTAATTAGACTACAATATTTCAAAATAATTTTACTTTCGAGCAAGTAAGCAATGGTATTACGTAAATGCAAAGTAAACGTAAAATGATTTTATACTTACATAGAAAACATTTTAAGAGTGTTGCCTCAGCTGTATTTCTCTAATAATTGTAATAAACGAAGAATAGCGTTCTATTCATCGAAAGTTCTAGATATGAAAATTTATATATTTAGTTTTCGAGAAGTTTGTTCGAAACATTGATTTACGAAACAATTACAATGAAATGCACATGTGCATCGTCTGCTGGCGTCTACTTTCCAAATATGTACTTACGTCTACAAATGAAATAAAGGGTTTGAAATTATAGTAAACAGAACTAATTTAAATGCACATAAATATGCGAGAGTTTAATATTCACAAAATTAATTTTTCCTTAAAAAATCTAATTAATAGCAAAACTCTGGCATGATTTTCCCAAAGACTTCCATTGTGCTCGTTCTATTTCATCTTTTAAGAGTCCTGCGGAATCCATTTCCTATTTAATACATTCTGACTACCATGCTACAACCGTTATAAGAAGTTTTATTCATTTCTCTGGATTCTGTCAGATTATATAATTAAATAACATTATTTATGTATATTTTTTGTACATCGCTTCTATGTATAAGGTTCTGTTTACATTAAACCTATAGTTAAAAAATAAATAACAGATTTTACATACATAACAACAATAGGTATATCTAACTGAATAGAAACGCTCTATTTTTTTAAGTGAAACTTTTGGAACTTCTAATAATATGTAGCTACATCTTTGTAATGTTATTTTACGACAGTAAAAAAATCTTAACAGAGTTACGATTATGAAGTTTAATTTACAGATTGGCTTTAATTAAAAATATGCTTAGCACTTATATTCTAATTAGTTCAACATCATTTCAACATGTCACACAAAATAAAATATACTATAACGTTATAAAAAATAGAATCATCATTTATTTGTCTTGAAATCTGAAATGTGGTAACAAAAAATTGAAATGTACGTACTTTTTACTAGACGATGCGGGACTTAACTAAGTTTTTGATATAAATACATTATAGTAATTATTGTATTATATTCCGAATATAATAGACCAAGCTAAATATGTATCACTAATAAGATTAGAAAGCCAGTGTACTGAATAGTATGTTTGTCTGAGATTGAATATAATCGATACAGGAATGCTTGCGTTCAAGTTTTACGCTGTAAAACTTAAATATATTATTTATTATGATCGTAACAAAATAGCATACATATCCCTTAAAGGCCGGCAACAAACCCGCGGTCCTGCACGAGCTAGTGTTGTCTATGGGCGGAGAACCTCCTATACTAGGTGAATCTCCTGCTTGTTTTGCTACCGTTTTAAAAATTAAATTTTCAAATTACCTTAAAGACAATTTTGAATTCGTGGAAAAAATGGCAACAAAAGTTTCATGCTAGGGTAAAATGATAAACAATTTGATATGAGCTTTGCAGCGCACCGAGCGATGTTCATATGCCATTAGGAACCTATTAACTAGACATGTTACTATTGATTTTGTGAATACTTTGTAATGTTCGAAACTATACGTTTTGGACCTGCTTACTAAATATTCTGTTTATTCTTAGCCACGTTGTAAATCTAAATATATTAATAGTTTACACACGTGTAACTCAATTGCGTCCTTACGTTTAATTTTGGTATGTTACCAATACCTACAACAGGAAATATTACTTTTGTATAATTTCACAATATATCTATCAAGGGGGAGGCCTATGTCCAGCAGTGGACGTCTTACGGCTGAAATGATGATGATGATAACTTCACATAAAGTACCAAACTGAATAAACATATCGTACATCGGAAATTACCTTTCTTTTAGAAGACATACTCAGAATCGGCGTCAATTATTTTATAGAGTTAATTACATTATAAATGTTTTGAAGAAAATCATTTTGAATAATTTACATAGAAAAGATTTACCGCAATTTTAGGAATAGAAATCTCGATAAAGTGCGGTATTCGTATAATTCTACCCATGTACACGAACTTGAGACATTAATCTATTTAAAATCATATGACAAACTGAGCTGTTTGGAGAAAATGTCGAATAAAAAAGGCGCTGCGTAATGAGATTTCTCATTACCGAATCCATCGCATGCAATCTGTTGCTTTGACAGGTGGTTATCACCTATCGATTTGTTATTTTTAACTTCTGATTTGTTGTGCGAGGTCAGAGCTGCCCTTGACCTATTTCCCTGAACCTGTGACGCTCTGTGGGCCATTGATTTTATATTGAAAATTTCGGACACGAGGCTGACATGTCTTTTGCTTCGATATACAAAACCAAAGTAACGGCATGATTTTATTAGTACTCTCTACCTTTGTTGCCAATGTTATAAATGAAAAGTAATTCAGAATGCATAAATGTAGTAACAATAATATTTTAGTCGATTTTAGCTGTTTGGTAGTTATTACGCTGATATAGTAAATTATAAATAGAATTATGTAAAATAGGATATATTTGTGTTTAGAAAGCAAGTTACTGCTGTTGAAATATAAAAGTACATACATATATATTTTAATAAAACGTTTACATAAATATTGAGGCTAAATATTTATATTTGCTAAAGATGCTTCTTTCGTATTTGAGCTAGATCGGATTACAGTTGTTTAAAAACGTGTATCGATTTCAGCAATTGTATGTTATTTGACGCTTGTCCAACGGAAGCGACTACTTTGTGAATGTCTTGGAAAATTCCATATACATTAATTGAATTAAATTGTCAATAAATTTTGGCGAAAATACTTTTAGATGAGTTCATCATCATCAACCTATCAAATCCACTGCTGGACATAGGTCTTCCCCAAAGACGCTCACACGGAAAAATTAAAATAGTTATTATATTATCTTTATCTTAAATTAGTTTAGAAAAAGGCATATCACATTAGAACGAGTTAAAATCTATTTCATTAATTTATTATCGCTCTCTGTTTGCTATCGTTGAAAAGAGACGACTGTCTTTTTAAATATCTAGATACAGTGATGTTGTAATAGGGTATATTCAATAGGAATAAGACGTGGCAATGCAAAGTATGCTTGCAGGGCGCTTCTCTTTGTTGTGTGTACTCTTGCGTAATTTTCCATTATCTTTAATGTATGGCTTAACACCTATTTGTGTATGGATATGATTCATTTAAATTTTAAACTAATTCATGTGATGCCATGTATACACGAGTGATAATTAACATTGGTTTTTAAACACGGTATAATCCTGTAGACATTAGCAGACATGTTTATGAATTTATTATATCAAAGTCTACGTTGCTCATTGATTTTAGGAACACTTAATTTGAATGCCAAAATTATATCATGTGAAACTGTATGTGCTTTCATCTCTACAAAAGCATGTGCGGTTATTTGCTTGAACTAATGGCTAACTTTAACTAATTTTAAGGGCCTCCGATAACCTCACTCAATCACCCAAACACACAAGAGTACAAGTAAGGTTTCATGCTATTTTGTGAGCCCATATCATATGCTTCAGCATGGCTCCGGCACGGGTACGAGAGTATTAAGAGACTCGCCCGGTCACTGCCAAGCCTTTCCAGAGATTATATCATTATCATTAGCTTATTAAAGTCCACTGCTGGACAGAGATCTCTCTCAAAGACCCCTGCTATTGCGATCTGGACAGGCTTTGCCCGTGACCTTTTGAGATCATCTTTCCATCGCTTGGCAAGACGTCCCAGTCTGCCTTTCCCGGTACGCGTTCGCCACTCGAGAACCATTCTTTTTTACTATTCTTTATACTATACATCACTTTATTAAACTAGAGATTTTATATGAAATTATAATTATCATTTATTTAAGGCCGACCGAGCGACGAACCTTATCCGTGGTACTCGTTATGAGCAGTACCTACAAATTCGCGCTGACATCAAGGACTTCCGGGACAAGAACAAGCTAGATAAGATCATCGTGCTATGGACGGCCAATACCGAGAGGTACTGGTGAAATTACTATCTGTCAGTGTTGATGTACTAATTGTTACATTGCTATAGATCTGTAAATTTTCATTTTTTTTTATTGTATAGCGGACAACGGCACAGGTGGGTCTCCTATATGGTAAAAGAACACCACCGCCCGTGAACAACTGCGTCACAGTCCGCGCATTGGTTGTGTTGCTGGCTTTTTACGTCGGCAACACAATCTTAAGCGGCACTTTTAAGGGCCTCCGATATCCTCACTTTGCGAAACAAGTACCGCTTCACGCTGAGTATACTGTGAGGCCGTGGTTATTCTTCATATTGGGATTTGAGTTTATAATATTGATAAATCAGGTTCTGCGAAGTGAGGCCAGGCATTCACGACACGGACGAAAACTTGGAAAAAGCCCTGCGAGCGAACGACTCTGAAATATCCCCGTCAACCATATTCGCACTTGCTGCTATCGATGAAGACGTGAGTGCAATAGTTTTATCAAATTCCATTCCATTTACAATTCTATTCAGAAACGAATGTAAGAGTTTTTATGGTTTAGCGAACAACGGAGCAGGTGGGTCTATATTCTAAGAGAACACCGCCGCCCATGGACAACCGCGCCACAGTCCACGTGTTGGTTGTTTTGCTATCTTATTACACCACTTTTAAGGGCATTTTTAAGGCCAATATTTCCACTCACTCAACGAAACACAGTAGAAGCACCGTTTCAGGTATAACTACCATTTCACGCTGAGTATTCTGTGGTATCGCTTCGGACATATGCTTCAGCATGGCTCTCCCTCGGGTGAAAATTTTAGTTGTTTATTAAATGTTGAATATATTTCTAATAGTTCGCTAGTAGTTAGTAGAATATAATTCTCCATATACTGGATATTTGATTTTAAAGAAATAAGGTTCTTTAGAATATGTTTAACTTAATCTATAGAATAATTATATTTAATCTATATAAAGACAATATATTTGTTTTTGGTATCCATCAATATTTAACATACAACTCTAAAAAACATTGCAGATAATGTATGTTAAGAATTTATTCCTGTAATGTTTATAGTATTTAATAATAACGTTAAATAAAAAATATTGTTTTCTATTATATTCTAAGTGTTGTTACATCAATGGATCGCCACAAAACACACTAGTTGCCGGCGTGGTAGAAAGGGCTGAAAAATGCGGCGTTTTTGTGGCGGGCGATGATTTTAAATCCGGACAAACAAAGCTAAAGTCTGTGCTGGTTGACTTTCTAGTGTCAGCTGGTAAGTAAATATATATTTTTTTATATACTATGATAATATATGCTATGATAAGCGTTGTTTTTTAATTCAAAACACTTAGTTCAAGAAACGATCTTGGTATTGAAATTATATTGAATTAAAAGTAAATTTAGAAGTTTATACATGAAAACGTGCTATGATTTGTATCGAATTTGATAATTAGTTTTTTTAATAATAGCGTATTCTGTTATTTTTTCCTTATAATATTTTTTACTAAATAATATAATAACGCTGTTTTCGTAATAAATATATAATAAAATCCCTAAAGAGATAACTGAACTTATAGAAAATAAATTCAACAATCTTATAAAAAATACGTTAGTTAAAAAAGCTTAGTATAACATTAAGCAATACATAGAAGACAAAGATGCATGGAAACTTCTGCACAAGCACCAGCTGGGACCTTTTAAACTAGCCAATAGCTTATAAATAAAGCATTTTATATTTGACGATAAAAAAAATTAAACCCTATGAGTTTCTTAGTGGTTCTTCTCAGAGTTATATCTTCCTTACCAATGGTAGCTTTACTAATAATTGTAAATCGACTTCCAAAGGTTCCTTTAATGGGGTCTATTTGAATAAATGCTTATTAATTTTAATTTGATTTGCTATATCGTTAGGTTTGAAACCAGTATCCATAGTGAGCTACAACCACCTTGGCAACAACGATGGCAAGAATCTCTCCGCTCCTAAGCAATTCCGTTCTAAAGAGGTATTTATTCTTATAAAAAGATGCATTAAATTATTTATTTTAAAGGTTTATATTCAAGATAATCTGGTGTCTAATGGTCTATTCATATATCGTTACACTTCTTTTGAAGAATTTCTGAATGAAATAAAAGAAAAAATAAATATCAGCTATTTACCTTGCTCCTCATTAAAATTATTAATGCGACAGTATCTTGAAAAATTGTTAAATTAATGTTTACAGTGAAATACAAAACAAAAACTATTTTTAATGTGCAGATAACAAAGAGCAACGTAGTAGATGACATGGTGCAATCGAACTGCATCTTGTACGCCGAAGGAGAAAAACCTGACCATGTCGTTGTTATTAAATACGTCCCGTATGTTGGTAAGTATGTCTCATATACATATAATGAAATTAATTATTTTTATTCAACATAAATACAAAAGTGTAGCTCGTTGAACGTCAAAATTAGTCTAGCACAGGTCCAAGCTAAGCCCACTGAGAAGAAACGGCGAATAAACTCAGTGGGTGTTTTTTTTTGTTTCCATGAGATACTTAAAATATAAAAAATATAACAAAAATTATCTCCAAGAAGGCCTGGTATGCACATCTTATTCCCAAGGCGTGACATCATTTACAAAATCATTAACACTGTAATAGTATCCTTTGTGACACAACCAACCCTTAACAGTTTTTTTAAATTTATTTACAGAAAGACTTTGAGAGTTTTCTGGGATCCTATTGTAAAAGCGTATTGAATTACCTCTAAGATTTGAATATGTCCTTCACTCATACATTATTCAAGAACCTCAGGCTATTCGGACCATTTTATGTTTATTTGCAAACAGAGCCTTTGCCACTTTCCGTTTGGATTTATTCGTGCTAACCTCGATAGTAAATAAATTTAATTTAATACCTTTAAGGTGATTCCAAGCGTGCCATGGATGAATACACTTCGGAGATACTCCTTCATGGAAATAATACGATCGTGGTGCATAACACGTGCGAGGATTCGCTCCTTGCAGTGCCGCTCATTTTGGATCTCGTGGTTTTGGCGGAACTTTTCACTCGCTTAGCCTTTAGGCCCAACAGCGGCACCAACCAAGGTTCGGCCAAGAATATTTTTGTAATTGTAGTGGCAAACGTCGTCCTTTTTTAGATAAATAGTGACAAACGAGCAGGAGGCTCACCTAGGGCAAGCGGTCCTACGCCCATGGATATTCCCAGCCCTTGCAGTTTTTCTCCAATTATGAGCTTCCATTCACTGCTCTGCTCCTATGGATTGTAGCGCAATGAAAAGCATACTATAACCTGCCCAGGACTATATAAAATAATTGTACCAAGTTTCGTTAAAATTCGTCGAGTAGTTTTTCTATAACGAATATACAGACAGAAAGACAAAATTTTGAATTTATTGCATCAGTATCGATAACTAGTCACCCCTCTGATTGGTATTTAGCAAATATATTTCACGAACAGATTTATTCTAAGTATAGATTTTATTTTATATTCAACTTTAAAGCTTGTTTTAGTTATTGAATATTATACCCGTGTGACAGCCATGCTAAAGCATATGCTAGCGCACTAATTGGGACGGTTCGTAGGAAATTATATCACGGGCTCACACATTACTCAGCGTGAAATGGTAGTTGTACTTGAAACGATGCTTCTACTGTTTCTCTGAGCATGTGATGATATCGGAGGCCCTTTAAAATACCGCTTGTGGCGTAAAAAGCCGGCTACACAACCAATGCGCGGAGTAGCGCGGTTGTCTAGACGCGGCGGTGATCTCTTACTATATAGGAGAACCACTTGCCCCGTTGTCCGCTATACCACAAAAAAATTACACTAAACCTGTTTTCAGAGTGGACGTCTATGCACTCGGTACTGTCCCCACTCGCGTACCTCCTCAAGGCACCCTTGGTTCCTGCGGGGACTCCGGTAGTTAACGCATTGTTCAAACAGCGGGCCTGTATTGACAACATACTAAGGGCCTGTCTGGCGTTGCCTCCCATCAATCACATGCAGTTGGAGCATAAGGTGAGATTCGATGTAGAGTTTCTTGAAGATTTGGACTTAGCGCTGAAATCTAATAAATTTATGTGATCTATGTTACTACGACTTATGTTGTAGGTTCCATTCTTGATGTCGGACTTGAACTCGGGTGCTATGTTTGCATCAGCTCCGCCGTCGAAGAAGCAGATATTTGCACATGAAAATGGCGACAAGTAAACTTGCAAAACCCATTAAAAACATCTACAGTCATTATAAATTATTCTTCGTAAGTCTGTCAGTGACAGTACTGTGATGAAATATATCAGAATTGTATGATGGCGTTGATTTTCAGTTCTTTACTAACTTTTATATACTATAATTCTATTTATATTTCATTAAAATTTAATTGTAAAAATAAGTTAATTGAAAGTTAAAATTATGAATTTTACTAATGGCTTTTGTTATTTCTGTTTAGCACAATTACTGAGAGATCTTATATTTGCAGTATTATTTACATAAGTATTATGTTATCAGATGTTTACGAAAACTTTTCATAATGAAGCACAATTTATTATTTATATATTCCATATAATATTAATAGAATATATTTCATATTCGTCTTCTTAGATCTGTGTAAATGATGCTTTTACATTTATTTTAAATTTATAAGTAGATAGAGGTCGGCTTTGGCCGTTTTATTTTTATACAAAAAAAGTTATGTTTCGAGTAAGACTCAAAACATACATATTTTAAGAAGATTTTTTTCATATACATTGTTTCGCTTTTAAAGCGAGCAGTTTTCGTTTAATTAATATTTCGAGTCAATTTTATTTTGACAAAATTCGTGACACGATAATGTAATCTAAACTCAAATTTGGGCTTCATTGTTCGGGCATAAAAATGTTTTTGTGTTCTACGTTCATGTGGATTTTATGTCAGTATTATGTTTAAAATTATATAAAACACAGTATTAAATTCAATGTGATTTATTGCATTTAGTTATTGAATCTACACTAGTGTGTACCCTATTTTTAAAAATTAAAATTGGTAGACAATTTGATGCTTTCATATTGATTTATTTTGTGTGTAGATGCTTTCTTAATATGTTTGTGCTCTTTTCACTGAATAAACGTAATTTCAATATTTGCTTTTTTATTTAATAAATCATAATAGGATGTTTTTCACAAAAAATCGCATCATTTAAAGGCATTAAAAGCGCTTCTTATTCTATCCAAATCTATCTTCCAACGGACTAATAAAAGTCTGACACTAACTATAAATTGTGACTAATAATTACTATTCATGCTTATGTTAAATACACGAAAGCTCCCACCTCTTTTAAAGAGTTTACATTGAAAATTTGTAAAATGTAACAAAATTTTATGGCTTATAACTTTCATTCCAAGTTCAGATTCCGTATATAAACAAATAAATTCATCAATTACATAGTTGTTTTCTGAGGCCTGGTTAGGCAATTCTTTATTTTGGGTTTTCATGATGCATTTCTAATTCTTTATAAATAAAAGAACACATTTAGATTAATTTTCTTTATTTTAAGCATAGAATAGTACAGTATTTCAAGTTCTCCAGTCTAATTTGACAATAAGTCACAATCACGCTTCAAGCAGTCACAGTCATAACAATAACATTAGCTAATCGGTGTTCGAATACACAAGATATATGTAAATTAAAATACCACTAAATTAACATAAAATACAAAGGAATCACACATAATTGCATTACATGTTTCTTCAATGGCTGCTGATCATTTAGCAGAGAAATATATTAGATCTTTACCTATGAAATTATTGTTAAATTCAATGTTTTCAAATGAATAACGATCCTCACTGTCGGCTAGTGTATCGATAAAAACGCCGAAATGTATCAAATAAATAATACAACTCCATCTACGAGCAAGCTTGCTGCAGGATTTTTCAAAACGTCAATTTAAGTTGAACAAATGTTTTTCATTTGTAATTTTTAATTTTATGTAATTTTTTTGAAGTCGTTCCTTTCTTTGTAGCTAGAACTTCTCAGTCAGCTTACCTTAGTCACCGGATATTGTCTAATCAAGTTAAGTCGAAATACTAGTGTATTTCGACTTGCCTTCATTACTGAGGATAAATCATTTCTGAGAATCAGTACAAAACGCCTTCCCAGAGGACAACACATCTAGCTCAGCAGATTTCACAGTAAAAGAATAAACAAGTTCAATCAATATGTTAAAATTGTGTAGAAAATGTGGGTCAGTGAAATGAAAGTAAAAAAATTTCATGCAAATCTCGAATTTCATAGGTAAAGGGCCAATTATTTCAATATATAATTCTTTTGATGCAACTACAACATAAAATTAAAGTGACGCTATGCATAACACTGAATAAAACTTCAATTTGTGATGTGATTCTGATATTAGAAACGTGAAAACAGAATGGAATGAAAACTGATGAGTAATCCGCCAACGGTTGTAACCGATGAAATACATTTAAATACTTGTCCACTAAAAGAACACAAATAACCACACCATACAACAACGCAACAATTGGCAGCAACATGTATTTATAACATTTTAGTGGAACGACCGCAGGATTACATATCTAGGGAGAAAGGCGCGTGTGGAAAAAATGGCTAAATTATCGTGCAAAATGTCTAAGGTTCTACACTATTTAGAATAGTTGTGGACATCCGTTCACGAAATAGTCATCTCCCTACATATTAACAATTATATAATAATCCAATAACCATAGAATTACAATTTTACTTTTATCAGTGCTCATTATATGTTTAATTTGTAAAATTCGTTGGCTACCTAAACGCTTAGGAGAAAAGGTTCTACGAGGAAAGGATTATACTTTATTGTGTGCACCGCACTGAAGTAACGTTATGAGGTATTTACTTCTAAGCTAATCGAATGATTTCGTAGGCTTTACACATTATTACGATGAGTATTGCATATTATATACACAAGAGTGGTTGGCGACTCCAGAGGGCGCGGCGGTCATGTACAAAATTTACATAAGCGTACGAAAGCGTTATTTTGTGAAAAATCTTTATGTACAGTAACATCAACAATATTTTCGGTAGTCAATGCGATGTTCTCTAGAATTTACATACGTCATTATATAACCGCTCGCAATGTATTTACAGTACACGCTAAAAAGGTAGATCGAACGGGGTTCTATATAAAATAGGCTTACATTTTACAATATCATTGCTCAAAGGGATAAAACTCAATTTTTACTGTTATTCAAATTCTAAACACTATTCGAATTATTGTACAATGAAATAAATAAAATTTGTTTTTGATAATTAAAACACATGCAGACCATATCTCGAAGACAGCTACAGTCGACAGAAATGCTAAAACGGGACCCACCTTAGCAATAGTATGTAAAACTTATAAAGAGATGACGTCACAATAGCTAACAATACTACGGTCTAGCTTAGTCTAGAGCTACATTCGCGCGATGCGTGCGCATTTGTTAACTACTTTTAATTCCTTACGTGCCTCAGAGCAGAAATCTGCCGTCCAAATACTTAAATACATTTATTGCTTGAAAATTATTTATTTTCATTATATTGTATTCAATTAAACAGCAATTTTATATCACCTAAATTTATTTTTAAGACATTTTAATTTAGAATGTTTAGTTACCGTCGACTTCTCCCACAGAAACCTTCGACATTTATGATATCTTCAAAAATATTAATTTTTTTATATTAATACAGTACATCAATCGTTATGTACAGAAAGCGTTTCCGAGCCAAAGAATTTCGACTTTGGTAAGTTTTATATAATATCATATATACTATGTAATATGAGATAATTAAAAATATTATTATTTTACCTAAAAGCGCGATCTGTTTGTTGAAACTTATTTCTTATTGCATAGAAAAACATAAATGGGTATACAATCATTTAATACTATGCATGTTGAAATGTTTTAGTGAAATCCAGACACTGAATCACCAATTTGATACGGAAAATATTATTACTGTTAACCTCAAATCGCACTTACGTATTCAATAGAAATTCTAATAATAATATTATATCACGATACTAATAATAATATAATATAATTTTCCGATGAACAGTCTGTTGCAACCCGTCTACGCACAGTCATAATGGCCGCAAGTGCAATATATATCAATTCCACGATTTGCCGCTAATACTTTTCGGAATGTTATTCTGTTAAATTACTTAAGAGTTAAATAATACTAGAAAGCACGTGATATATAAACATAATTGTCACAAATATAATAAAATAATACTATAAAAATATCAAATAAATCTAAAAAAAACTCAAAATATTCCAGTTATAACATCTCATGTCGTATAATTTTATTCATATCACAATAGATCGGCGTCGAATGTAACATTGCGTTTTGTTGAGGGTTTTCTTGTCTGTCTGTTTGACTGCTGTACATCAAAAGAGGTGTGTGTCGCTCCAAATGGCTGGTTATCATCACGTCTTAGGTATACCTGATTTAACTGACGTACACCAAGCGATTCTTGCGTTATATCTGAGTGTTGTCGAGTTATTCCGAGTGAATGTCTAACTTTATGTAGCGAGTGTGGAGTTAGGTCAGATGATTGTCTAGTTATACCGAAAAGTGTCTGTGATGTATGAATAGATTGTGAGAAACTTGAAGGCAATTGCATAACATTTGAAAGCCGCGGTGAAGTGTTGGGAGAAACGTGTATTTTTTTAATAGAAGTCTGGTCTTTACCGAATGGTCGTTGCTTTGTGGACTGTTGTTTGTGTTGCTGCGTGTGTTTCGTGCGTCAGTTAAGCGGCAAGCAGAACATATGCTGTAGTAGCGTGGGCTTGCGGGAAGGTTGCTCCGAACATACAGAGTCGTAGTCGGATGACGACGACTCTGCACCGTACCCGTACATCTAACAAAATAAACATAAAAAGTAAGAATCAATTGTGTAAAATTAATTATTCAATATTTATTGAAGAAAAAGAATATAAAAAGACTTAGGAAAACCTTTTAGATACATCTCTTGACTCTCGAAAAAAGTGTCGCTATAAAAAATCACATTGATTCAAAAGTATAATTTAGCATTAAGTGATAAATCACTAACTTCATAGAACTTGATGCTATTTTATGGATACCCCATCATATATGATAATGTACCGAAATACATATTATTATATATATATATATATCCGTCTACGAACTATTTTCACCATAGGAGGGCCATGCTGAAGCAAAGCGTCCACTTTGACGCAAAGTGGACGCACTAATTGCGACGGCTCGTCCGAAGTGATACCACGGGCTCATAGAATACTCAACGTAAAACAGTACCTGTACTGTGTTTCGATGAGTGAGCGATGATATTTGAGGCCCTTAAAAGTGCTACTTAAGCAGCGTAAGAAGCCGGCAACACAAATAATGCGCAGATTGTGACGCGGTTTTCCATGGGTGGCGATATTCTCTTACCATATAGGAGACCCACCTGCTCCGTTGTCCGCTACACTATTAAGAAATGCGTAACTGAATGAAGGGCGTTTACCTGCTTGTCGTCGGGATGCAGCAGACAGGCGTGGTGTCACACGCAGTCCTCGAGAGACATCAGGAGTGGGTTCACGTACTCGAATCCCTCGAACTCCGACTGGTCGATGTCCGCTATCTCGCTGCTGTAACAGGTGTTTGGATTGAAATATTATAAGAACATAAATTCATAGGACTCAATGTAGGAAGTTTTAAAACTCTAGTCGTTTTTTATATACTGAATATATAAATGCTATATGGAAGCCAATAACAAATTTATTTGATTTGACTGATTAATAAATTTTTATATTGGGTGTCTCAAAAGAGATTTTATATTTATTAAGCTTAAGGCGTGAACGCAACGAATCGAAGGGGCGCTGGGGTCATGTCAATTGGTCGCCTGCCTCTTGGGAAGTCAGTGATCAGTCGCTATGGGGCGTTTCTCGGGAGCAAATCTCGCAATAACCCTTAATAGCCTGATTTACGAAAGTGATTTACTTTTAATATTACTGTGTTTGCTTGAGGGTTTAGATGAAGGGAAAAAATAAAATAATAATGATATTTGTATTTTTTAAATCTCGGTGGAAAGAATATTATACAACAGTAAAATACAGCCAACCTATATAAAAACTAATAGTAATGTGAACATTCGGTTTTAAAGATTGGTATCAAAATTGAAACTCTAGGCTATTAAGGGTTAAGCGTACGAGAGTTTTACAAGAATGATTGTTAGGCGACTATAGCGCGAAGAAAATTCTTTAATATTCGAGATTTTGGCCAAGTAAATGATGCGCCAAGCACTCCTTATATTAAAAAAAGATCAAAAAGTTTAAATAGACCCGCATAAGGCTGGAAAAACCAAAGTTCGGACGACTAACGTCATTAAGAACGATAAAAAACGTGGAGTGTCAATCGGTTATGTAGTTTAATAATGAATAAACATTTTTTCGATATACGACTTTCTCTTTCTTTAATCGATCCACTAAATATAAAAAAAAATATTGTGCTCTTAACGAAAAATTGTAATTAAAAAGTATTATTTATTAATTTTTACTTACTCTTTGTCAGGCGTGAGTCGCACAGGTTCATCGGTGAATTCTGGCGGGAAGTTGGCGAGGTCTCGCTCGCCTTCAAGTCGCGGCTTGAATGGTGGAACAACTTGTTTCTGTTCCAACTGGAAAGTGCCAGATAAAAATTACAACAAGAAACGTACATCAATTTTAAAATCATACCTAGACTAATAGGTAATTAATATGAATTCAGAAAACTAAATGAACTATATTTTGTAAGACATTATTAAACAAAAAAGTCAATGCTTTATGCCAGTTAAGTTGATTGAAAATGAGTTTCTATGGAATATTTGGGGTATAGGGCGCTTCAACTAGAGCAGAGTTTTTAAATTTTATTGAATACGAGATCTTACAGGTTGAAAAATTTTGGCGACATCCTTGTAAGATAGACAATTAATTTATAATTCAAACAATACAATAATGATTTTATAATTTTATTTTGATGAACTCTATACAAATTTAAAAGAATGCTTTAAAAATTTCGTTACTGAAAGCTTACTTAATTATAATTTAATTTACAAAATGTCGATGTGTTTTGGATAAAAAGAAAACAAAAATAATCCGAACACATCGGGGTCGGTATTTACATATTGAAAAACACTGAACTAGCTAACATTCAGTTCTTCGATTTTTTTTAAAGGTATAGCGGACAACAGGTGGGTCTCCTATATGGTAAGAGAACACCGCCGCACATGAACAACCGCGCCACAGTCCGCGGATTGGTTGTATTGCTGACTTTTTACATCACTTAAGCGGAATTTTTAAGGGCCTTCGATATCCTTACCCAGCAAAATACAGTAGAAGCACCGTTTCAACTACATAACTATCATGTCACGCTCGAGTATTTTGTGATATCCTATATTATTTTTAAGATATCTCTATTAGCACATACCATCTCCCACTCGATGCTCTTGAAGAAGGGATGATTGACAATGTCCCGGAATCCCGTGTCCCCGCAACCCAACCGCTCAACAGGATTCTTATTCAAAAAGCCTTTCAGCACTGACGCCGCTTTTACCGACAGCGAACGCGGTATACGTATGGTCTTCTCGAGTATCACCTGAAATTATTATATAATGTTTACGTGATCGAACGAGAAATGAGGAGATCCGTAGACGAGCTAAAGTCTCAGCCATAGCATGCCGAATTAGCAAGCTAAAATGGGAATTGGCAGGCCGCATTGATGGCCGATAGGGCCGAAAGTTGTTGGAGTGGAAAGCACGGACTCGAAAGCGCAGCGTAGGACGGCCACCCACAAGATGGACAGATGATCTCATAAAGATCGCCGGAAGACGCTGGATGCAGGTCGCGTCCGACAGGTATGCTTAGAGGTGCAAAGGGGAGGCCTATGTCCAGCAGTGGACGGCTGTAGTGATGATGATGAATGTTTAAAGGCATCAAGATTATTAGTTGTGCCAAAACACATCTTGACAAAATCCAAGCGGTCTTCGACAGTCCGGAAGCGGTAAATAATGCAGTTTCCACCCAAATATTTAGAGGCAGAGTGCAGCGGTGGCTGTTGCTGGAGGTGTTCTAGTGTGGAGGAGTTGTTCTCGCACTTGTTTCCAACTTTGTGTAACAAATAAATATATATATATATATATAATTAATATAAATAAATGTAATGATTTTATGATATGAATAAATGTATAAAATTGATATTGTATCTATAATTATTAATGTAATATCTACAATTTCTTCACATAATTTTGAAACAAAAAGATTTTTAATAAAGTTTGTGTGTTGATTAAAAAATTGTTTGATTTTAAGCGTCGGCAACGCACCCGCGGCCCTGCAAGGCCTGGGGGTGTCCGTGGGTGGAGAACCTCTTATCCTAGGTAAGACTACTGCTCGTTTGCCATCATTTCCTTTTTAAAAAAGTAAATGCCTACTTGGAAGAGATAATCCTCCGTATTTTGGTCGGGATTGTCAGCGGCGTGTGAAATATCGAAGGGCGACCGGCCAGCCAGCATTTCGTACGTCAGCACCCCAAGGGCCCACCAGTCCACTGAAAAGCCGTAATCCTCCCCGCGTAATATTTCTGGGGCTATGTAGTTGGGTGTCCCACAGAATGTAGACGTGGTATCGCCGGGCCTTACACCTTCCTGAAACGTTAATTATTATTTATCAACAAATATAATTTAACTCTTTACATAATTAAACTAGTTTGATAACCGTACCTAATAATTGAAAGACCTTCACTTCTTATATTTGTGAAAGGATTTAGTAATAATTTTATTTTATTGTTTGCCCTTAGAACTTGCATATCATTGAGCTCAGTTATACTTTATAGTAAGTTTTCATTTATAAATGAGGTTTTTACAACCAGCTGCAAACAACAACAACATATATATCGACGCCACCAGCAATTGTGCGTCACGCGCACCTACGTTCGCGCTTTAACACGCCGTTGAACCAGTAATAGTGGAGCACGCACACCTGCCGGGAGTCGGCACGTGCAACGATGACTATAACTACTCCTCCTTGACCAGTTACAAGTTAGCCTAGCTAGATGTATAATACATCTTTTGAAAATCGTTACGCTGTATTACAAATAAACAAATATGGAAGAACTTGTGAAGTTTTCTTTCAATTATGCATCATCATCATGTTATGTATGGGACATTACACTTCTGAGGCACCCGCGCCGTCATTCACATAGAATACTTAGAGTGAAACGGTATATGTACTGAATTTCGCTGAGTGAGGATATTGGAGACCCTTAAAAATGCAAGTGGCGTTTTTACACCCGGACTTTTGTCCGGAAACATAACCGATGAGCATACTGTGGCGCGATTGTCCATGGGCGGCGGTGTTCTCTTGCCATATAGGAGATCCACCTGCTCCGCTGTAGACTATATCATTAAATATATATATAAACCGAAGAAGAAGAACACTTGCCTTGCACATTCCGTAGTCTGTGAGTTTGATGTGCCCCTCGTGGTCCAAGAGGACGTTGTCAAGTTTCAAGTCCCGGTAGATGACACCGCGCTCATGCAAGAAGTGGAGAGCGAGTGAAATCTCCGCTGCATAGAAGCGGGCGTGCTCTTCGGGCAACCGCCGCTGGCGTTGCATGTGGAACCTGAAATATTCGTTGTTCTACTCTGTAAGTACTCATCACTATATCTTAAATGGTATTGTTGTTATAATGGTAGTTGTGAAAAAGCTAAACTCTTACAGTGGAATCTCGTTAACTCGTTTTGTCAAAATCCTTATTAAATCAAAAAAAATTCTATTCCCTTCCGCAAAGTAAGCAAATAAATCCATGTATTTTGAAATTCTTGTTATTTAGAAAACATCATAACTCGAATTTTTAGGATTTCCCTTGAAATTCGAGTTAACATACACTGATCATCAATTTTATTAATAGACAAGGCATTGAGCAAAACACTGATACTCAAACCAATTTTATGTTACAGCCGGTAATCAAATGACAAATAAGAAACTGAAATACTATTATCCAGTTGTGTTATGTACCGCACCAGCCAGTCAAAAAGTACTTACATTAGATCACCGCCGCGCACAAACTCGATAACAAAGAACAATCTGCTCGGCGTCTGGAAACAGGAATGCAGCCCGACCAAGAAGGGGTGATTTGAGGCGGTCTCAAACACGTGCTTCTCGGTCTGCACCCAGTCGATATCCTCGTCGTCTGTCACCAGAGCCTTCTTTATCACCTTCATCGCGTACACGCGCTTTGTTCTCTTCAGCTCAACCATCAGCACCTGAAAACATTAAACTATAAATATAATATCTTATATATTCTCGAGTCACAAGACACTTAGTATACTCTTGCGAAACAGCTAGTCTCATTTTTATAAAATTTTAGTAGGTGAAAGAATCGGCCATTATCTGTTTTGTCGTATCCTTAAATATTAATACTATATATAATCTTAGTTTTTCATTCATCTACGATTTTTTATGGTATAGCGATTAGTGCATTAATATTTGCTTCAACATGGCTCTGCCACGGGTGCAACAATTTTAAGACACTCGCCCGGCAACTGTCAAGTCCTTCCAGAAATCAAAAGAATTATAAAATTAATTATAATTTGTCCGGACCGGTATTCGAACCTGATACCTTTCACTTTATGGCAGACTTATTAAACCATTTAACTACGAGGATCTAATTTTTATATTTTAATAGCGTTAGTAGTTTAATAATGTGTATGGCAAAACAAAGTTTGCCGAGGTCTTTTAGAATTTTGTAAAACAGATTGATTTCATTCTTTACAGTAATCCTTATTATAAATAAAATCCAAACGCAGCACGAGTTGAACACTCATTCGTCTGTTTCATTATTTATTTTCTTAAAGAACAACCATATGATTAAAATTCTGTAATCTCAAAACGTTTCACCCTGCAGGCATTTTTATTAAGCTTTAAATTTAGTGAAGAATTTGAATATAATGATTTATGACTTATTTTTTTATACAAGCTCAGTAAATATACACAGTTATTACCTTAGCATAGGAGCCACGGCCAATAACCCTGATGAGCTCGAAGTCGTCCAGGGAGTACTGCCGCTGCGATCCTGGCTCCAGATCTTCGTTCCTAATCGGTGGAGGTAGTGGCGCTGGCGGTGTCTCTGGCAACAGAGGCTCGGGTTCGTCACGAGACCTGGAAATATATTAAGAAAACTATTATTAAGAATAAGCTTCCAATATATTAGAAAGGTGATTTTCTAAGATTTTGATGTAATTTAAAAGTAATTGTTCAGAAACTGAACAGATAGAATGCGGCACTTTGTTTGAAAATCATACAGTTCAACGTTTCAGTATGATACAGTAAGTAACCATTTTTTAAAATGTCAAATGCTTTGCATTAAAAAAAATTAATCAGTTTTTTATATTTTATAAAATATTTCACGGTTTTTGGCAAGTATGTTTTCTTCCCCGAAGAAGAGCCAAGCTGAAGCTTACGCTGTCAAACTGATTGGTCCGATTCGTCCGGACAACAAGCAACACCAGCGTGAAACACAACGTGTACAACGTTACTATGAG
Organism: Delias oraia; assembly: GCA_018230265.1. Classification (NCBI taxonomy): domain Eukaryota; kingdom Metazoa; phylum Arthropoda; class Insecta; order Lepidoptera; family Pieridae; genus Delias; species Delias oraia. Next base: position 53,659 of record DWCF01000002.1, on the reverse strand, counting down.
ACTCCACCCCGAAACGACTAAGGCACCCGACGCACCGGTGGCCGCTTTATGTATTACACGTACCGGATGATCCAATCACCCAAGCAAACAAAGAGCTGTTAGCCTCCATAGAGGATAAAAATAAATCAAATGGTAGGGTTCTTTGTAGGGACCGCGTTAAAAACCACTCCCGTCGGAAACTGAGGCGACGACCGATATATGTCGCTAAGCCCACTCCCTTAAGCTTCCGACCGGCCGCTCAGGCGGCCAACGTTCCCGCAACGTCCCAAGCCGAGGTTCGTGTCTCGCAGGAGACGCCCTTGTGCTAGTCGCGGCACAAACAAAATGATCGGCAAGCCTACGGTTCGCCCCAAAAGTCCGCGAGAAGTTGTGGAGGCCTTGTGCCAACAGAGTTTGACATTTCTAAAAAAAAACTGTGTGAATGACGATACGAAGTTTTAACTTGCCGTTTAAGAAGCGTAGATGGCGGGTAACACAACCAAAACTTGGATTGAGGCGGTTGTCCATGGACGACTATAGTCTTTCCATCAGGGGACCTATTATGCGTTATATAATCAACATGATACCATTACCTGACAGAGGGAGCTCTCCCTAGAGTACTCTCGCCGTTGGCTTCATCTTTCACTTCAATGGGGTCGACGTGTTCATTGGAACAGGGCTTCTGAACCAGCTTGTGACATTTCTTATGCACCAACAATTTACACTGGATGCATTTGAAGCCTTGTCTTCCTAGGCCCCAGATACGATCCTGGCAGAAGGCACAGAAGGCTCGCTGCAAATTGTACAAAAATTTAATGAGACTTATTTAATTATTAATAATTGTTCGATTATGATGGTTATGAAAAAAGTTTGTAACTTAAAAGCTATGCCTACTTCTCATATACAAGGTACTATTGGTACCTTGAAGTGTAGTTTCGAATCAATTTTATTACTTGAAGAAATTTTAAACATATACTAACTCTATTAAAGCGTTTGGCTTGGAAGATATGTCCGTTGACGCGGTACAACTTCCGCCACCGGCGCGCGCCTCGTCTGTATATGCTTCCTGAAACATACCGAAATATTAACCTTCACTCAACCACTCACCGCCTGCAACATCTGTCACTACGTATGTCTATCGAATAATAATTAATATCAACGTGCAAATAAAAGGTATAGTTGCTAAATATCTTGTTGAAACAAGACACTAAGGCTCGGCGAAAGTCGTAAAATTAGCAGACAAAACTTTTCAAAATGCAAGTTTGAATATTAATAAGGGTCTGAAATATAAAAGCAAGGTGATGTGAAATTTTGACGTGAAACGTTAATTAGAATACCGACCACCTGCGAGCCAACTCTTTGAAAACAGCGCTGTCTACGTATTCGTTATTAAAAGTCAACTTTAGTACGGGATCGTTTTAGTTTAGATTAAGGAATTGCAATAAGCCTGCATATGTAGTCAAGCGAAAAACCTTTATTTTATATAGTCATATCAACCCGCAAATTATATATATAATTATCAAATTATTGAACTATTAAATATATAGATACAATATAAATATATATATAATAAATGTCTCTTAAATGGTAAGAATACTGACAACCATGAACAACCGCGCCTGACACGCACTGTTTCCACGCATTGGTTGGCATCCGATATCCTCACTCACTCTACGAAGTAGAAGAAGAAGAAAGAAGAAGAAGTATTCTGTGAGCCCGTGGTATCACTTCGGAAGAGTCGGCCCAAACAGTGCGTTAGCATGGTTTTTGTACGGGTGCAAGTAAAATTTCGATAAATTTACAGGCATCAAGTATGTATGGGTTTTAAAACGATATTATATGTGCAATGTGTATGAAGTTTAATTCTAAAACCAAACTTGACTACGTGTAATGAGATGAAGGGTAAATTATAATCTTTCGTCACTTTACTAAGGGTCATCTCTCTTCTCTTTGACGAAGACGACAAAGCTATAGTAATCATCTTAATGAGGAGGGCCTAGATGCAACATGTGAATCCTGTTTAGTGTGTTTGTTAATGTACCCGTACTTCATTAAAAGACGATAATTAACTTTTTTAATAATTAAAAAAAATATTTAAATAGATTTAAAAAAATATTTTTTAGGGGATTATTTCGAGAACTTTTTTAATTTGATAATTTTTGTTATATATATATATATTCTTAGGAGATAATACAATACTAATACACAGAACACTCAGTTAAAACATGTAAACTTAAGATAAGAAAGAAACATAATTTCTACATACATATAAGAAGATTAGGACTTGTACGCGTTCGCTAATAAGAGTTGCTTTGTAGCTGTATGTAAGATGCATTGTTTGTGTTACAATTACCGAGTTGTGAGAACGTCATCTCATTTAAATACCGAGTGGAAATATTCATATTTGCCTTTTGAGACTTGATTATGATAATTTGTTGTTTCGAAAGTTATACAACGCTATGTATGTGCTCTGTTTGAATGAAATGAGCATTATATATTTCAGCATTGTGTTTCTATCATTTGTACCGACATAAATAAGCTGAAGTTTTTACTAAATATATTCTTTATACATACAGGCAAAGAGTGAGTACGCTAGTTTAAAATTAATAGATATATGTTTAAACAAATAAAGCATATGATTTGTGAAACAGCGTAATTGCAATCGAGTGGCAGACAGCATTTTAACTTTTATTATTTGATTTAAAACCTTCTACAATGTTTACACCACTTAAATAGTAAACATACAAATGAAACTGATTAAATTCCCTGGGATAGCGATTCAACTTTGAAAAGTTTATTTGTATCTGATGTTTTCTTGTCATCAATAATTACACGTTATGTAGCTAGGTACTCTGTTGTCAAATACATGAGAGAAACAATCGGATATTCAAGACATAGAGGCGCTTCGTAAAGAGAATTAAATATGGATCAAAACGAGCGTATAAATAAACAGCATTGACGCTATCCTACAAGCATACATATTGGACATTCCGATTAACTGCTTCTGCTTAGTAACTTAGTTATTCATGACGGTTGAATCTGTGTGAGTCTATGGACTATTGAATTAACTATTGACGATTCTTTATACAAACTTCATTTACACAATTATAAGTTCTAATGGTTGAAAATATTAATTTATTATAAAAAAACCTTTTATTTGGTGAAAAGTTGTCATTTTGCACTGTTAAAACAACGTGCGGCAATCAATATTAAAATTAAAAATTTCAAGTGTAAAAATATTAGATTATAAATGATTAGAGCGTGAAGTTTTATCCTTAACAAACTTAGTGATTAAATTTCCTCACGCGAGTATTACGCATTTAAAGAAAAAAAGCTCAACGAACTTATAGAACTCTTTAATTAGTTAATAACTTGTACCGTCTTGTTCTTGAGCGATCTTTCAGATAAACGTATATTAAAACGACCCTCAATTTAGCATCGAACGCTTAAACGTTTTGAGGTTATATTGTATATTCAGTTTGCACTTTAAGATGCACCACGTTGGACAGATCTACTCCAAAATCAACAGAAGTGTCACAAAGGTTACTATTTATAAAAGCCAGTCATTTTGGAGCCAGAAAGCTGACTTTGACCCAGAATACGTGACGTTTTCTCATTCTTGCCACTTAAATATTAAATAAGTGTACACCTTGAATAATTCCCAACTCGAACGTAGACGGCTACTAAAAACTAAAAGCTTTATCGAATATTTATTTATTTGTCTGTACATATAATGTTCTATATGTATATTTATTCAATATAAACAGGATTAATTCATCTTTTACTCATTTAACTAGTAAATATATAGATAAATCTTGGTACGTGTTTATATATATTTATTATATGTGTATACTTGGACCTGGATTTTACACTTTACTGTTAATATTTTTAAAAATTTCAACGTATTTTGCTTTCATTAAGCACATTTATTTAGAATAAGTTAACACGTGTTTATTGAAAACTGTGCAGTAAAGAGTCTACAGACATAGAAAATTGCCAGCCTAACACTCGTAACTGGTAATAGTAAATATTATAGAATTACATACATTAAAATATATTCGAACATAAAACTCAGCAGTCCAGAAAACGAATGGTTATTTCTCTTTAGTTGCCTTTCGATGTAGACATCAAATTAACTACCATCTGAATCTATGGTCTGTTTCACTTGATTTTATAATGAAAGCGTATTTTTATCACTCCTACGCGGACACGACGAAGGTGTAAGCTAGTTAAATAAAGCTAATACTTACTGTCTTCTCCAGCACACGGCATTCCAGGTGCAGCGGGAACATTTGGAAATACTGAAACAATAAAATGCTCAATTAATAAGTGGGAGAGTCATGCTGAAGCATATACTGTCGAAATAATTGGGCCTACTGGTCCGAATTGATAGCACGGGCTCAGAGAATACTAAGCGTGAAACGGTACTTGTACTGTGTTTCTCAGAGTATATCGGAGGCCCTTCGAAATGACGCTTAAGTGGCGTAAAAAGCCAGCAACGCAACCAATCGCGGTTGCTAATGGGCGGCGGTGTTCTCATATAGGAGACCCACCTTCTCCGTTGTCCGCTATTTCATTAAAAAAATAACACTAATAATAATTTAGTACTGGTGGTTAAATCAGAATCTGCTAATTTTTAAAGTACTACTTAAGTTTATATTCGCTTTCCTACAAAATGAGTTTGCTTTCAGTATATTTCGTATCAACAAAAGCGTTCATTATGGGGATTGCAATAATATTAATAGAGTATTTTCAAGGATATTTAATGAGCCTCTTTCATTAAAACCTTGTTACACAAGGGATAACATTTTGTCCTAAATAAATAACGATGACAAAAAGTGAAATAATAATAAGATATTCCAACGATGGGAATTTTGATTATTGTATCTATGCAATAAACATCAAAAAGCAGTATAATATGCTTAAATATAGAAAATAAAAAGCATATTGAACGTAATTAGACTCTCTAAATGGAAAATGGTTCATAAATTTTTGATAAACAAATATTTCATTACATTTTAATTAAAATATTATTAAACAAATATAAAAATATTTACACAATATAATGAATTACATTCTTGTGTTCCCAAGGTCCACTATGCACCTAGATCAGTAATTTAAGTTGATAAACAATAAAATTTTCACCCGTAGGAGAGTCATGCTGAAACATATGCTGACGTAAGCCAATTAAAGCGTGAAACGATACTGGTATTGTGTTTCACAAAATGAGTGAGGATATCGGAGGCCCTTAAAAAATCCCGTTTAAGTAGTTTTAAAAGCTGGGAAACTACCAAAGAACGGTCTGTGGCGCGGTCGGTGATGGGCGGTGGTGTTCTCTCACCATATAGGAGACCCACCTGCTCCGTTGTCCAGTATACTATAAAAATAAACAACAGATAATGAAACAGACGTTATATTGTTATTTTATTTTGTTCCAGTGCTATTATTAAAGTTTCTAGGGAGCAAAAACTATTGTATTTTGTTCGGAAAAAGAAATCGGCCAATAACTTAGTTGGGATAACTTTGCTAAGAAAATTGCATTCCACCTTTTCCTCTCTGAACAAGTTATTTGGAAAGAAATGCAATCTCCAATTGACCGTAACGATGTACGCCGAAGTAGCTTCACATCTTACAGAAGTTAGTAGTTGTGAGAACAGGCCGAGAGTGTTTCAGTTCTAACTAGCGATCTACAGCGGTATTCAGAAGCATTGCTACGTAGAAGTAAGTTTAAAAATTTGGAAAAAGGTAAAAATGTATTTATTTTTTTATAATATACCAAATAACAAAGCAGGCTGTGGTGATCTGTTCCCCCGTTGGAAGAGATCAGCGTCGTCCGCAGACATAATTTACATCAAAATTTTAGAGAACTAGTAATGTAAATTATATAGAAATGTAGTGATTTCTTTCACCACTGTATTTGCACACTGTGGCACATGGTAATATCGAGTGCCCTCGGAGCGGATAGCCAATTACGGCCATCATCCGAGTCAAGCCGGCTTTTTTAATTAGACCTCAATTTTGACCAGCCACCCGTAAGAAGAGAGGTTATTGAATACCGGACTAACTAAGCTACCGTATGCAAATATTAACTTTTCCGTTATAATTTTTTGCTAATTTTATTAATAAATTGTCGTTGAATTATATATTATTATTGAAAAAAGTCATGAATGAAATTGATATTATGGGAATCAATCTGGTAAACAGTACTGTAGCCCGATATAAATAGTTAACATTTAAAACGGTATATGTAGTTAAGAATTAAGTAGCAGTAGTGACCGTTTTAATATGGTCGGGTGATTTTCGACTGAAAACGGTAAAAAAGTCTGAAGCGCGTTTTAATTAAGAAGGGTTAGTTAAGCTGCTACGTATTTCAGTTAGATAATGACGTGGAAAATTCGTTAGTAGAAATCGTATGCAGTGATGCGGTTGGATAAATGGTCATTATTTCACGTCGCAGCTTGCCTACGTCTACATTGCAAAATTCTCCATTAATAGGAATCTAATGGATTGAAATTTTCTACATCTGCAAGAAATTTATGGACAGTGAAAATGCGCTGTAACACCTTTTTTATATATTATTACTGTATTATTCTCATCGAAACTGTTAATTAATATTATTTTATAACATCATGTAAAAGATACAAAATGTACTACATTTTGACAGAATCTATTTTAAATGTGTAAATTGAAATTGATGAAATTCATTTTCTGTGAAAATCCAAATGAAATAGACAGCATTATCTACATGACACCGTTGTAGAAAGAAACAAGCGAAAAACGTAAATCCAATTAGACAAACTAATACTTCTAAGTAAAAGCTGCTACCAAACACTACGTAATAGAAAAAAAGTTAATTATAGAGGACGAGGAAAAAGGCAAAAAACACAACTTTGTAATCTGTTTAATGTGTTCAGACAAACAACTGTCGGTCTAAGTTTTACGGTTTGAGAGTCGTTTTTTATGTTTCTTATTTTGCTCCAGTTCAGAAATCTGCATGATTTATTTCCCCTCCATATTGTTATTAACATTATAGCTTTCATATAAGTAAAAATAGCGTATGTTTATAAATATGGTTAGTCTATATTGGTTGATAATATTTTGAAACCTTAGATTATATATGAACATATACAAACAGATCCTGTTTAAAAATTTAAGAATAAAAATTGTAGGAAAATTTCACTGCCATCTGGTAAAACCTACTTAGAGATAGTTGCAGATTAATCTATATGATCGTAGAACGTAATTAGAAAATCTTAAATATCGAAAAAATTTCAATATAGTAAAGTTTAATAATAAAGAATTTTCGTTTTATACATTTTTATAGTATAGCGAATAAGGGAGCAAGTGGGTCTCCTATATGGTAAGAGACAATCACGCAACAGTCCGCGCATTGGTTGTATTGCCACCTTTATATGCCACTTAAGCGGCATTTTATATCTTCACTCACTCTGCGAAACACAGCACAAGTACCGTTTCACGCCGAGTATTCTGTGAGCCCCTTATATTACTTCGGTCGAGCCGGCCAAATTAGTGCGTCAACATATGCTTCAGCATTGCTCTCCCACTGGAAAAACCATGCTGAATACTACAAAAAATAATATAATTCTAAATGTCACTAAAATATTTTTTTAATAACATCAACCAATTTTATGTATGTAACAAGTTTTTTTTTTACACCTGTTTAAGTATTGCACACCTTGTAAAGCAAAGTTATGTAGTTAAATATTGCATTACTACATACGACACAGCATGACAACTTGTTATTATGTGATAAATGTAGCAGGTGCTACGTCGTAGATAGCGTAGATGTATAAAAACTATAATCATAATCAAAGTTACACTCGTTAAATATTGTTTAAAAAGAAATTACTTAAGAAACACATACAGAGTCAGTTGAGTTTAAAACTAAGCTTCTGCAATTTAATTAAATTGAAATGAAATTTAATACTTAATGTCAGAACGACAAATTAAAAACGTTTTCATAAGAACGTCTTTGGTTAGCACTTGAGGGCGGCGGGCATTCCCTTTATTTCCTAAACGAACGAGATTGGATCCAACGTTCTCACGGCTCAGCGTTCTGTCTTTTCTTATTTATTTATTTCCATTGCGCTATTTTTATCTGGAGGTCCAACAATTAAGTAAACAAAGAGCTCGATTGTCTTGAACTGACATCGCATTTATTTGTAATGGAATTAGGGCTTTTAGGTTTGCGAGAAAAGAAGAACAATGAGGTGTTTTGTAAGCTATTTACTTTGATGAAACATCGCGTAATTATTATTACAGTGCCAGGAAATTTTACAAGATTTAGATTGAGATTTCTATTTAAAAATTAAATATATTACCTACAGTAAAGCATCATCAAATGTTGTTGTAGGAGGATAGTAATACGGATGATTGAATTGAAGAGAAGAATGAATAATGAATCCAAAAAAGTCTATACGACAAAATTATTATATAACTATTTGAACAAAGTTTATAGAGAAATATATTTTTAACGTAGCGATGGATAGGTGTCTTGAGATTGTTTGTTCCGCATCTGAGAGGATTGGGGAGCACGTATGATCGATGACGCACGGATACGACAAACACTCTGTAACATATTGTACCATAAATCAGCCGATTTGCACGATTTATCATATGTGTTTTTGTTTGGCTAACTTTATTGATACCCATTATGGTTATTAGATAAGACAAATTGATTTATTTAACGTCGAAGACGTGCCCCATTTATATGTTCCAGCATATTCATTTGCCGGAGTTAGTATTTTAAGTTAATTGCACTTTTCACACGTATTACGATTATAGAGAATTAAGAATTAAACAAAAGTAAAAAACGCTTGAAGTATATGTAATGGTTACTGATGTTTCAACAGATATAAAAGAAGTCGTTAGACATACTTAATATAAGTAATTACGGTGCTTTTTAAACATGGTTCAAAATGTGAACGTGGTTGAAATCTAAAAGTCCGTATGTAACCATTGAGGTGGCGTTTCAAATTAATTTAACCGCACAATAAATAGCAATCGTTTAGGAAATCGCAGATTTTCTGTGGGAATCACCACAAATCTCAAAGGGCGACTGGGAACGATGTTTTTAATTAATTGCCTCCTTTATTGTTTCCCATCAACCACCAACCCTCCTCTTTATTCGCTTTTGGCACGTCATAAGGGCTGTTAGGCCACATTCATAATATACTTTGTATGAGAGATAACGATGAACCGAGTTGTAGCCTAATTTAAATCCAGCAGAATAATTTTAAGTTAAAAATTAATTGTAGTCTAAAAATTTACCTTTATTCAAGCGAAACCTTTACTACGCAGTTGCAAAGAAATTTCATGACGACACTTTAATACCAGTGAGCGAAATAGCATTTCGCTAATAAATAGGTTTACTTTAACAAGTTTTCTTTTAACTGCCGCTGATAAAGTTTCGTGACGGTCTGCGGCCTTAGTCAATTACCTTGTTTACGCAGACGCGATACCAAAAAGAATGTAACGCATTTGACCAGCAGAGATGAAATATTATATCGAAATATACCTATGCTGAATGTTGACTTGAGTGAAATCCCGAGTTTTTAATTCGTATTTTACACTGAGATTCTGACTCTATACATAATTTAAAACTATATATGTAGAAATATTTATAGGTAAAGACACAACAGTATCTAAATATTATTTACGCATACGTTGCGATGTTTCCGACTGAATGCTATCATCTATTGTTGTGCATTGCTTCTTACATTATAATATTGACGGTATGAACACACATGGATTGAATTCCAATGCAACTATGTAACTTTAAATTCTTGTGTTAAAAATATTATAAAATGTTGAGTGTAAAATAACTTTGATTTATTTTGTATTCGTGAAATATTCCTAGGATCTCAGGGTGTGCACAACGAAATTAGGATTATTAATGAATTCTATTGGGAGTATATGAGTTTTATAAGTGCGGTAATGTTCGTTTTTGCCTTATGAGACATTAAAAATATATTAAAAGAGCGACATGTCTGTCTGTATATTCATAGCTCCCTAGCGAAAGGACCGATTATGATGTAATTTTAATCGAAAAACTAACTTTTTATTAGTAATACATAACAATTTATTACTATTTATAATAACAATATTTTATTTTATTATTAATAACAGTAAAGTACGCATTTTAGTTTGATGAAATTTATTTCTCTTTACTTAAATGAAATATTATTAGAGATTTTTTTAATGAAATAACTGTAGGAATAATGAACACTTTTATAGGCCGAGTAAAATAAATTTGTGAATCGAAACACAAAGGCTTTACTATTTAGCAAGCAATGGATTGAAACGAAAGTTGAAATTCATAAATAAAAATAATCACTTGATACAAAAGAGAATCCGACTATTATTTGGATATGAATGGTGAGATTTCGGGCGAAACAAAAGTTTCAAACTATTGCATTAAAAACTTTAATTACTTCTTCCTCCAGCGCGCTGCGGATGAAAAACAAAAATGCCGTTGATAGTTGCAATTCTTTAAAAGATATTTATGTAAGTCGTAGTTTTTAACCAGACAGAGCCGGGCCGAGAAACCGGGTCAAGTAGGGTAACAATAGACTTGCATATTTTCTATTTCTCTAATTAAGTCGGTAGGACAACTTAACACGAGAACGTTATGATTTAATTAGGACACTAAGGCCTCCATATAGAGCTGAATTGGTCCATTTGCTATTATTAATATTAGAATATATCTATAGATGTGAAAATAACAACTTTGGTCGGCGATTCTGTGTGTGATTCAGGTTCAGTAAACGAATGTTTAAAAATAAAAATAGGTACTATGTTTTATTTAAACCGATTTTTTTTTTCATATAAAATAGTAACCCTACTTACTAACTGTAAGTTGCATGGTTTGCCAAATGGCCGGCCGCTGCCCGCTAGCTCTAATAAACTATTTTAAATGGAATTTCGCTCTAAAATATTGCGCTTTCATGTCGGGTTTCCAAAAGTTAAGTTCACATTTATAACGGAGACGGCTTAGTTCTTCTTATACTATTATGTAGGTAGTTATAAAATACATTTAAATTTATAATGTTATAATAAAATATACGTTAATTTAATTTATTTCAATAATATCCAAATACTGGCTTAATCCGAACTTAAGCCGTCGCCAACATAGACAAGTGTCACAGATCAGGTGATATATTTGAAGCAGTAGTGCAATTTACAATGCTTATAGATAAATAAAAGTCGGCCGCGTTAACGAGAAATTCAACAACAAGTACTACAGGAACGTTCGATATGAAATCGTGAATTAGCCACTCCGCGTCGATGGAAAAAGCAATTAAAAGTTTTTCAAAAAATTAAAATTTCAGTGGGCACTTCGAGAGAGGACGTTCACGGCTTTTATTCGTAACTACCTGGTGCGGGATAGGTTTTACTTTTTTTGTTTTTACCACTCAAAATCAATTTATTATAAATTAAATACAATTTTTTTATGGAAGCGTATACCTAGGATAAAAGGTTATCCACCCATGGACACCTCTAGCCCATGGTGGTCGTTTGTGCGTCGCCGACCTTTTAGATTCATATGCAGTTTCTGAAGATCCCCAAAATATTATTGCTTTATAAAAATTAACCTTTAATAATTCGTGTAACTTTCAATAATATGCACATAATTTCAATCTAATCCTTGATCAAACTCTTTTATATACGGAGATTGATTCGAGCTTCAAGACATTTGAAAAAATATGTTATTTCATAAATAATAATAATAATAATAACACCGCCCAAATGGTTATTCATGGAAGTCCAAGGGGGAGGCCTATGTCCAGCAGTGGACATCTTACGGCTGAAATGATGATCTTATTTCATATTATTATTTACATTTCTCTAATCTAAAGTGAACTACCAATGTGAACCGTTATGCTTCGCAAAGAGTTGACACAAAAATAATTCTTTTTAAGGAATAAAATACGGTTATTCCACTCCTGAACGTAGTCTCTCGAAGCCAAACCGAGCAATCACATTACAGTAACGAGCTTGGGATCTATAAAAATATCATAACGAAACGTTTTGAGCCGAAGACATGGACTTTAAAATTAATTTTTGCACGTTTTTAAATCAAAACGGTCACAATTTTAAAACGTTTATGTACTTTAACTATAAACTTTTATTTTTAAACTCATGTTTAGTTTTAATCAACTGTACTAGTTTTCTATGTAACGATTATACGACTCTGTTAAATTTCTTAAGTTCAAAGAATTAATTATAAATTTCATAAAATAAAAACAAGCAAAGCTGACAATGCAACATATATGAGATTTAAAAGATGATGCACAATGTTTCTGTTACTGTTATATCTTTAAAAAATATATTTGGGTTGGTTTTATTTATCCATCAAAATCAATTTTACGAGTTTAATAAAGTCTAACTAACTGTAAAAAATAAAAATACATTGTGTTTAAATTTTTATAATATTAAAGAATCTATGAGATTACAGATTTGGTGCAGTTATATAAAAATATACTTAAACTGTATTATTTACAGTACTTACGTATAAATGAATTGGCGATTAGCTTGATTGTTCTGTATTGGACAAATTAACAGGCACGTACAATATATGCAATAATTGATAATTTTCAATTGAATTACGAGAATTGTGTGTGTTTAATTCATTCAATTCAGGCACGTAGCAGCTATGATATTTTGATTGCAATTATGAATTAACTGTTTAACTGTCGCTTCTGAAAACCGAAGTCTAGTTCAAATGTAACGACACATTTACAATAATATTTGTATATCCTGTCAATTCCGAATCTTTACTGAACTCTTTTTTTACCAGTGGGAGAGCCATTTTGAAGATTATGCTGGCGCACTAACTGCGCCGGTTCGTCCGAAGTAATACCGGGCTCACAGAAACACTCGGCGTGAAGTAGTAGTTATAATTATAAAGGTGCCTCTACTGTGTTCCGAAGAGTGAGTGAGGATATCGGAGGTCCTTAAAAATGCTGCTTAAGGCGTAAAAAGCCGACAACACAACCAATTCGCGGACTGTGGCGCCATGTGGCGTCCATGGGAGGCGATGTTTTAGTAACACTAAGGAGACCCACCTGCCTCGTTGTTCGATATACTATAAAAAACATGGCTATTATTAAACAGAAAGAAAAATCGTTTACATCAGCTTTCGAAAAGAAACTATCTCAATGTCGTTGCATTTACTGTAGACTTTTTAGACATTTACAAATAGTCCTATCCATTTAGTAGGCAAATAGAGTGATTTTTAATTTAAACAAACCATAGTTACCGAAATAACATTTTCTAAGTAACGAGCGAACATCCATTACGCAAGTAATAAATATAGATTGCTTTTACCCAACACTATAAATTTATTTTATTCGTCACAATATTGAAATAGCCGTGCACGATGCAGAACACATCGATCCAGTTACTCAAAATAGCTACATGTGATTTCAGTATACTTATAATTGACAACACGATAAAGCATGCATAAGAATAACGATAACAAAATAGAAAAAGTTAGATTAAATAAATTGATACGTTTGTACATACTTTATATACAATAAAGATATAAATTTATAGTTTCAATTTTATAACTTAATATATTTTATTAGAACAAGACTACTAAATATTCTTCAAAAGTAGATGCAAAAATAAAGTCTATCCATCGTACTTTATCCGTTTTCATAAAATATCATCATACATCGTTTCATAATAGATCTCAGATAAAAAAACAATTTTTTTTTACAAACATCATACAAACAAACGACATCGATTCCAAGAGATAAACAAACAAAGTGTCAAGTTAGAAGAGAGGAGAAAATGTTCTTGGTATATTAAAGTTACGTGCATCTTTGATAGAGACGTTGGAGTACCGATAAATGCGAACGCAGCTGATAGGTGTGAATGTCAGCTAAATTTTAGATAACAAATGATAATACATACATCTACTACATGTCGGTGCGGATATGATGACATCTAGCGTTGGATAGGTCGGAGAAAGCACGTTGTGGGCGGTTGCCAAACGCTCACACGCATCCCAACCGCAGTAAAATGTTTGCCAAGCGCATTCGCACGCACATTCCGTCCAAGATAACCACGGCATACGCATATTGTCTAACACTAAACTTCCATTCAAATTATTGAAATTCCTATTTAACTTAAAAAAAACACGTTCCGTTCACAACGATAACATGTCTATGACTGATTGATAAGATTGTTTATCATAATCGTATGTCGATTCGATGTTGCGCGTGATTTTAATTCTATTCGATCCTTCATCGATAATAGACGATAATTATCTACTATGCTTCACCGGCCACATAGTCCATAGTGTTTCGTTGAATGCGTGCGTGAAAGACACCGGACAGTATCTGATAAGGTTGATTCGTCCGTCGATTCTGCGCAACACCTATTTATGGTTTGATCGAAATAATATTTAAACAGAAAATACTGTAAGAGCTTTTGAATTTTAGGCATAAAAGTGGAATAATGGGTTATGAAGAAATGTAATTTAAACGTAAATATTATATTTATTTATCACTGTAAGAGATTGTATGTCACATCATTTTTTATTTCTTTATAGGCACGCTATTGTTATCAATATCTGATACTATATTATCTTGCATTTATAAAACAGGATACTTGTATAAAGTTGCAATGAGACAGATTTTTATAACTTTTTCAAAAACAATGTTAGCAATGTTTTACCTTAAAAGTGTTAGCGAAAATTAAAATTGATAATTAACATATAATTGGCTTATTTGAGCAAAGAATTAACAACTTGAAACCGGAAAATTTTCAGGATTGCTTCAAATTGACACTGGCGAATTGATGCTAAAATGTTACTCGTTCAATAATGGTACAAAAATAACGAATCAGCTATAACCTTTGTATAACAATGATATAACTTATCATTGTTACACGCCCCTAAGGTACCACAGACTGTAGAATATATTAAAATACTAACTTTCACCATCTATATCTATATCGACGGGTGATACCATGTCCCCCGGAACAAGCGGGAATGGGTGGCTAGCCGCCGCGTTTAAACACTCCAACCATACACTTCTCATTGTTAACAATCTATCGACAATGTTTTCATCGATACATTCCAAGCACTAAATGTTACAATGGGTTACACTGACACATTTTTTTTAAACTTAAAATGTTCGTATAGATATCATTTTGAAAGTGCATTGGCGGTTATGTTATTCGCTGCCAATGTTTACGAACGGCGCGAAAGTTACATGAATTTTAAACGGGCACAGATAAAAGATTAATATTGACACAGACTGAATACATTTTAAATCGTAGAGCGTGCGAATTGTCTCGGCATTAAAAAGTTTTTAGTATATATAGTGCACCGAGGAAAGTGTAGCGGGTACTGGCGTGTTGTTATCAATTGTCTCTGTTCCCTATCAGAGATAAGCCGCACCTACAATTAGGTAAAACAACTGATAAAGTTTGTTCTAATCGACAATTCTTTTTATATAAAGTCAATTCAAAAATAAAAATTAATTTAATGAGTTGAAATCGCGATAGATTTTAAAAAATTTCTTTTTACAATTGTACTTGATTTCGGCAAAATATAGGGTGAATAATGATCGCGATATATTATATTGGCGCGATAAAAATTGTTTTACTGATTGTCGCCGGATCAGATAAGGCAACGCGAAGCTAGGAAGTAGGTCAAACGTCTATAGTTCTCTGTTTGCGGTAGCACTACTTGAATTTCAATTAAATTTTTCTGTTAACTGTTATGAAATATATATGTATAATCATATATATTTTAAAATCATATAACCACTTTGGTATTTTCGTTTATTACAAAGTAAGTCGGTCCGTCTATACATCCTTGTATTAAAGTTTGGGGGATAAATATACTTTTTTAAATGTATCACTATTCATCGATATTTATTATATTGTTGAAGTATTTCTATTATCTGATCACTGAATATTATGGAAGAATTTATTAACACCAGAAGAAACCAATAGTTGAAGCTTGCTAAAATACTGGAAATAAATGGTGACAACTAAGCACAAAAAATTTGATAAGTATAATATTTTTCAACAAATAGACTACTCTCAATAAAATTCCAATGCACCGTACCCGATTGCACAGAAAACGTGAAAGAATTTTCCACAGATGTTAGAAAATACAGCCTTTGACTCACCAGTACTTTGTCGGTAGCTTCTTCTGCCATTGACCGATTTACGATTGTTCTGATCGCACAGCAGCGAAAACAGTTCAATAAAACAGTCCTCATTTTTGGATCGTACCATTGTTCAATAAAAATATTTTTATTCACACAGGAAGAATATATGTATGAGAGAAATTAAAGATTATCTATGACAACACAATTCATGAAT
Source organism: Delias oraia (assembly GCA_018230265.1). Lineage (NCBI taxonomy): Eukaryota > Metazoa > Arthropoda > Insecta > Lepidoptera > Pieridae > Delias > Delias oraia. The sequence continues at coordinate 37,312 of DWCF01000002.1, read as the reverse complement.
TCGTAGAAAAGAGATATTTAATTAATTTTGCAAATAAAAGAGTAAACAATCGAAAACTATTGTAAAAATTACCAAGTTATGCCTGTGATGTCATTCAATACAACGTATTTTTAGTTAAAAAAAATACTTTAATAGCAAGATAGCTTTTTAAAATTATTTACTTCCATACGTTTAAATTTCAACAAAAATAATGGTATTTGTATGAAAAGTAGGTCGCAACTTAATAAATTATTTAAAGTAATACGTATAAATTTCAATAACGGGATAGTATAAAATGAAATAACTTATTCATCAACGGTTACCTAAAGCAACTACTGAAGTTAATGGAACAAAGGTCGGTGCAAAATCGCATTATTTAAAACAAGGCTGATGACCGTATTACGAGGCGTCGCAGCGAAAATTCATTAACGGGGTCGTCAAATTAAATGGACAAAGTTTGTAATTAATGAATGCTATTGATTCCTGACAGAGATTGCTTTAAAACGGAAAACGGTAATCCCACATTAAACATTTCATTTGAAAATATGCACAATTACCCGTGTTTCACCTTAAACAAAATTAATAAACAGAATAATTTAAGATGCACATAAAAAAACACGGCTTTTAAAATACAAAAACCAGCAGAAACACAGGACTCGTAACTGATATCTCGTACCACTCACGATTCATAATTGGAAATTGGGTTCGAAGCTGAAGCTTCAACGCTCACACGAAAGAGACGGCTAACTGTGGCGTAAAATAACAAAAGTACGCTAATACACCGATAATATTAGCTATCTTTGTCCTAGTTGTGGATATCGGAATCAAGGCTACGGATGACTGCGATCTCCGGGACGATATGAGAAGGGATGGCCATGTCTTTTTTATGTTATAGCGGACAACGGAGCAGGTAGGCCCCGTATGTGTTAAGAAAACACTACCGCCCATTGACAACCGCGACATAGTCCGCACATTGGTTGTGTTGCCGGCTTTTTACGCCGCTTCTGCAGCATTTTTAAGGGCCTCCGCTATCCTCACTCATTCAGCGAAACACAGTGCAAGCACCGTTTCAAATACAAGTGTGTTATGTGCATATGCTTCAGCATGGCTCTCCCTCGGATGACGGGTATATTAAATATTTACTTTAAAAAGAGAAAATATATATATCACTGTTGGGGTTCTGTTACTACTATACTCTATACTCTTACTACTATAGGTATAGTTATTGAACAAAAAAGTGCTGTCTAATATAAAGAATATCAACTATACAATATCATATTAAATTTGTACGAAAGCTAATGCTTTACTACAAGAAATATGTACATAAGTGTTATAATTAACATTAAAAATATATAATTCAATTATAATTAACATGTCCCATCTATTTTTAAGATATTATTAACTAGATTGGATAAAGATTTTTTTATAGTATAGCAGACAACGGAGTAGGTGGGTCTCCTATATGGCAAGAGAACACCGCCGACCATGGACAGCCCGCGCGTTGGTTGCTGAATTTTTACGCCACTTAAGCGACATTTTTAAGGCCCACCGATATCCTGACTCACTCAACTAAACAAGGATTAAGTACCGTTTAAAGTTAAGTATTCTGTGAGTCCGTGGTATCACTTCGGACGAGCCGGCCCTAAGTGCGTTCACATATATTTCAGGATGGCTCTCCCATGAGAGAGAACCTCAATTTAACTCACGACTCAAAATGAGCGCTATGTATTTTAATAGTTTTAAAAACAATTTATGTTTTAAGCTAGATTACTCAATAGCACTTACTAACTCGCCAGATCTACCAGTCTCATAATGCTTACCTGTGGCCACGTTAAAACATAATTTAATATTTCACATCAAACAACTATTAACTATTTAAAAATATATCCATTCTAGCAGTGTGAGGAAGGGATGCAAATTATTCGTTCACAGAAACGGCCGTTAGGAACACGGTCGGGAACTCTCCTTCATACAAATTCAATGAACATTGCATATCACGTATCACGTCTCCCTGAGTTTTGAGGAAAACATCGTTACAATCGTCTATAGAATTTTTGAGGTCATAAGAGGACTATATGAATGAAAAAGTCAATGAATATATGTTTTTCTCCTAATCTTTTGTTTATCGAATTGAATAACAGTTTTGTGTGTTATATGATTCGAGCTTATACAATAATACGCAAGCCTTAATGGTTTCAAGAAAACAAAAAAAACTATGTATTAAAAAAAAATATTACTTATTTCCAAAGAGATCCCAGGATCTTTAGTGTTTCACGAATAAATGCGTAAACAACAGAATGAGAGGAATTGGTCGTCTTGTAAGTCCTTTTGTGATAATAATTATATAAGTTATTTGAATACGGGCAATAACTAGTTGAAACTGTCTGAAAACTTGGTCAAAATCTGTTACAACCGGTTGCAGTTCTGGGAATATTATAATTTAATATATTAAGAGCAACCTCAGATCTGAGTGAGTGTTTCCGTTTGAGTTGTGATAGTAAGTTTGATATTGCAAACTTTATGGTTGGGCATTTGTTTAATTCTGAAATTCGTTGTTAATAGAATGAATACTGAAATAGTTGTTGATGCAATTCTATCTTAACAAATATTTAAAATTATCCATCACTATAATTAATAAAATATTGTTGTTTTCAATGTTAATATTGTAGTTCTAAAACAGTCATTTGTTTTGTATTATGTATGTTATTTTATTTTTTAAATTACAGTGTAAACTCTATATAACGACACTAAAGGGCCTGTGCATTTTATAGCGTTATAAAGAGTTGTCGTTAAATGGAGGGATGAAAAGGTGGATGGAAGACAAGCTAAACCGACTAAAGCTAATTGATTTCGACGCTTTAGGGAGTTTGTCGTTAAATCGAGGCACGTTACATGTATATTACACTGTATATTTTATTACCACTGTCATTCATAGAAAGTAAAAGTATTTAATAAGAATATTGTTTTAGGAATTGCCGATTGATTTTAAGAAAAAAAATCATAATTGTTATTTTATATTGAATATTTTTACTTAATATTAAGATTTCAGATTTAGTTAAATAATATTCGAACAACACCTATTACAAAGTTTTCAAATAAATTTTATGGAGGAAGAATATAATAATAGTTAAAGTATAACTGGCGTATACAATACATTCCTGTATCCCATGAGATCATCATTTTATTACTCGTCCCAAATACGTTTACGAGTATCGTGCCGGCTGTGCGCGCACTACGTCATTATTGTACGAATATTTCTTATTGTTAGCTGAACGCAAGTACTTGAGATACGTCCCGATACTGAGTATGAATCGGATTAAATGGCAGTGCATTTGGAAAAAGAACTTTCATAAAATATCAAGACCAGTTGGGTCTTAGAAGAATAGAATAGCAATCTTAGAACAGAATAGCAATATATTTTTTAGTTCTAGCAGTAAAACACACATAACCGAAATACATAGAAATACCTAATGTTCATAGAATGTACAGACTGTCAGCGGAATGGAGTCATATTGTAGCTAGCATCAATCGTTGTCAAAATATTTTTTCATTACACAGTTTGGAAAGTTTAAAATTACATTATCTAATTTTGATATTAATGGCATTTATACAGGAATAATCTGAACGGTACACTATATTATGTACAAAGATACTATGTACTCATATATCACGAAACTTAGCGACCCAAACTTTGTAAACTCGCCCAAACTCTCTCTGGGGTGGACAAGGAGACAACTTATTAATCTCCTTTAAGGTTTTAGTTCACACACTACAATATAAATATTACTATTACAAACACATATAATATATTTTATAGCAAGAACCTAATAGCAAGAAATGTATGATTTATTTGATTTAATACACTTGTGATGTCAGCAACAATTATCTTACTATTTTGCTCAAATTTCTTTAGTCTATAAAACTTATACAACAGATGTATAGATAAAAGAAGATGTATAGAAAAAGATGTATAGATGTGGTTATATTATCAAGAAGATTCAATTCGAACCTATTATCTTATAAGTATTCTCAATTGAGTATCAAGTAGTGTGAGTTAAAGCCACGACTCACGTATAAACGGATACATTCATTGGAGCGTGACTGCCTCACCCAAAGCCTTACAACTTCTCAAACAAACTTGTAGAAGGCAAACGAACCATGCTTTGTATTTGGCGTAATCAAAAACTTTTTAATTAACTTATTTTATACTTCCTATTCGAGTTTAGAGAGAACTTAGAAACAGTTCATATGTCTTAGATACTATTATTCTATGAGTTATACATTCAACCAAATTATTTATGAAATATCATTTGAATTTTAATAACTCGATCAATTCAAAAACATAAGTATGTTTTTTAATGTAAAAAATGTCCTGTCTTTTTTACTATATCTGTGAAACATGTTATTTAAAAAGTATCCGATAAATTATGTTTACGATATAATAATATAATAAATAAAGCACGTTTCATAATGTCAAATATTGTTTCATAATTTTTGCCTTTCCAAGGCTTCCGGCAAACCGTTTGGTTTTTTTCGTATGGAATTTTAAGTCAATTTAGGAGTCTTCTTTAGTGCGGAGTTTTCGATAGGCATGACGCAGCGTCAAACGAAACAATTTGTTCCAACATTGGACACTGTACACGCGTTTAATTGAGAGTTGGAATTTAGGGCGTTGGCCGATCACAGTTTTTTATATCTATACATCCATTTTCTTAATAAAATTATTACGATAACTGTAAATATATAGTATTTAGTTTCAAAAATAGGACTAAATCAAAATATAACGCTGATTTATCATAAGGTTAATATATATTTCATAAATTTAATAATAGCTTTGATTCATTAAAAACTAATTCGAAACGGAAGAGATAAAACTATTCATATCAGAATCATACTTGTCTTGAACAACATTCGGTAAATTCTTTCGTAACCTTAGGAATGGCTTCCAAAAAGCAAAATACTCCAAACAGAACTTACGAGGTTACATTGAGTTTATACTTAAATTAGCTTCCGACACTTAATGACAACCCTTATCAATAGCTTGCGAATTGTGTAAATGCGGTTTGCGTCATCCATCACTTGTTCAAGTTTGCGATCAGTCACTGGAGGACATCGCTGTCATGACTGATGGCTGCACTGTGCTCTCCTAGATTGTACTATAGCTTATATAGCTTTTTGATTTTACGATTTAGCATTGTCTTCTTTTGATCTCGTTACGAAATCGCAAAAGTCAAATGTAATTAGAATTATAGGATGAATCCTTTACTATTAATTAGATTCGGCTGCTTGAGCAGCCCTTAAAGTACCTTACAGTGTGTTTGTCTTCAAAATGTTGTGTAATAATTGTTTTCATAAAATTAAAATCTACTTTTCTAATAACCATTCCATTTGCAAAAACACAGTAAAACATTTGAATACTAACGCATAAATCTATTCGATAAGCGAACTCCGGTGCATGTCCGGTGAAATAAGAAGCCGGACATGAAGTATCCGGCTACTGTACGGATATCGAACACAGATAAATAAGTATGAAATATAATTGTGTGAATTCGAATAACGAAACTTTGTATGTAGATAAGTACAATCCAAAGCACCAAGTTTGCATTACTTTCTGAATAAAGTGTGTAGATTACGAAACAAGTTATGCATTTAAAAGCTTTAGCATACGTGCAATACAAATACGAAAACTGGTGAATCTGTTACCCTTTGAATCAATATATATTAACCCTTTTATATGTCTTTTAATAAATACATCCAAGTTGGAAACTTTAAAAAAAGATTGGAATACAACAAAATGAATGACGGAGCACTGAAGAAAAAGTGGAAACTGTAATACTGCAGAGCTTGAAGTTGGATAAATTCTAACGAACTTAGTGTGCGATAAAAACGGGCGCCTGTGGTTAAAATTTAAAATTGAATTAGAAAATACACTCTACATTTTACGACTAGATTCCGCGACCTACTTAATGGAATTTATGGAAAATATAAAACAGCTTTATAAGCCTATTTTATATAAAAAGATTTATGGTTATCAATCAGAAAAGAGTTATTTTAAATTGCTTCAAATGTGCTTTTTCCAATTTAACTAAGTCAATGAACAACTGTTCATATGTAAAGAGATAAATTTATGCGGTTTTTTTTAATTTCAAGTTGATATAGATGGCTCCGAAATATAAATCATATTCCATACAAAAGAATATATGAATGATCTTGACACAAAGGCAGAATTATGTGCTTCGTTTTTACAAAATACCTAACCGTAATAAAAATAGAACCTAAAGTTTTAACCTAAAGTAAAAGTATTATGTTTAAATCTACATCTAATTTTAACTCTACTATAATCACTTATTATTACTCTACTATAGGTTAAAAGCATAAAATATTTTATATTAAATATATAAAATTTAAATATTTTAAATAAAATATTCTATATTTAATATAATATTGTATATTAAATTAAAAGTTCAATACATATACCAAACCACATGCAGTGTGCTAAATTCTGGCAACTTAACAATTAAGCTTGCTGTATAGCGTAAAAATCTAAATTAAAACTATGTTTTTGTTTAAGTCACAGTATAAGCAATTTCAAACCAATTTAATTTCAATTAATAAATATATAATTATATATATATATAGTAAAATAATTACTACTGGCAACTTTTCTTTGTGTTTTAAAAGTGATTCTTTAACCAAATATTAAGAGATAGAAATTATTTCATATTTGTGAACTAATTTCCAGACTGATATAGTGGGATATATTGGTAGTACTGGTATATTTGAGTTTAGTGTGTTTAAATGTTGCATGTGTTTATTGTCTTCATCGTTGTAATATACATACAATAATTTTAAATAAGGTATTGCTACATTATTAGTTTCTGTTTATTTTTAGTTAGTTTCTAGTGTACACGAACATCACATTAGTAACAAATTAAAATTAGAAAAAGTAATTATAAATGTAATCAGCAGACCACAGTTAGACTAAAATAAACAGAAATAAAAACGAACGAAGAATCTCGGAATAAAGGAATATCGTTTCCGACATTAGCATAAATATGCATCTTTTCTGTCCTTGTGATTTATGCTCGGTGCCATTTCTGCCGTTGTTACAACGAAACAGATTAAATGGGGCTACAAATTATTGGTATTTCACTGGTGAAATAAAATTATTTTAACAAATAAAGATTACGTTCTTATTATAATCACAAAGTTATTTACTTAAATGTAGGTGGAAAAATACAAGATCTACAATATAAATTAGATGGATTTGCACAATATTAAGCTAAGTGGTTTAATAGGTCTACCACGAAGTGGGACATCTGGAGTTTGTACCTCCAGGAAAAACTCTAGGAGGGGTTCGAATTCCGGTACGGACAGTGTCCGGACGACTGTCTTAATACTGTCACATCCGTGGACTGAAGCATATGTGGACGCACTGATTGGGCCGGCTCGTCCGAAGTACTATACTACGGGCTCACAGAGTACTCAACGTGCAACGGTACTAGTACTGTGTTTCGCAGGGTGAGTGAGGATATAGGAGGCCCTTAAAATGCTACTTCAGTGGCGGAAACAGCCGGCAATGCGCGGATGTGGCGTGGATATTCATGGGCGGCTGTATTCTCTTACCATATTGGAGAGCTAACTGCTCCGTTGTCCGCTATACTAAAGAAGGATGAATACCCAGCTGCACTGCTTTCAAATATTGAAATAATTGTACAACAGCTATTATGTACATCGTGTAGCAAATAAAATTCAATTATTATTGACTTAATATTTATAATGAGATCCAAAGCAGCTACTCAACGTCGGCGCCTTCTAGTCGCGTACTATACTTGAATTTGCATAATAACGTACTGCAGAGCTACTGGACATTTAATGAAAATCGTAACACCTAACTATTATTACTTATTACGTGTCTTAGTATTCGTTCGTGCAATCTTTGTGACTAACAATTTATACGTTTTCAATTCAATTATAAAATTCTCATCTTTAAAAATGCTTAATTAATTAGAAACGTAATGGAGTACTTGCCTACGAGAATGTCAATGCACTAAATAGTTCGTAGACGTGCTACGCGATTACATTGAACCCTGAAGCAAAATAGCATACTATCAAAACTGGAACGACTGTGAGTCGTTACTGATGGAGAGAATGTTTTATTCGAACACTAATTGGTGCTTTAATTACTTAAACATATAAAATAAAAATAATATTTAGTATTAATCATAATAAGCCTCGAATTAAGTAACAGTAAAATATTCTACAGAATAACATTATTCCAACGCCCAGGGAACTCTCGGACCCTTTCTGCCCAATTTATAGACACATTAGGCATCGGACCCACCTGTATCCACGTATAATTACCACAATTTCTTTGTTACATACGTATTCATTATTAAACGTTACCTGGGGTCTGGCTAATGAGTTAATGTAAACGATTATGTTACATCAACAAAATAATGGTTTCTAATATAATTAAAGATAACAAAATGCTATTTTAAGCTAAAGCATCTCATGGACAAATAAATGATTTTTTTTTAATACAATCGGCATATAGTTTAAAAGTATTTTCTCTTTAACGAGGAGTAAAGTTTGATACCGGTATCGAGACTATGCGGAGCTTTCATGACTTAGCATAAAATAATAATTTTAATTTCTAAATAGTTCGTAAAAATAAACAGCCCAGCATGAAAATCATGACAAAAGATGTTTTGAGTGCTGTACTTTGGAATGTTCCGCAAGTTTTACAGACAGTGGTAATATAATAACTTTGGGTAGTAATAAAATAAAGAGCGACGGTCGTTAAGCACGCTAACTTTCTTAACTCGAGCAACTTTACATTCGGTTCGCCGCAACCGTCCCCTCGCGATGGATTGTTACTAATAAACGTTCATCACAATATACGTAGAGGTCGTTGAACAGTTGAACTTGAAAAATTTTACCACAGGCTTTTATAAGTTGGCTGAAAGTTATTTAATGAGGATCTTCAAGAAAAGAACGTACACCTTCTTTAAAGGCCGGCAACTCACCCGCGGCTCTGATAGGGCTGAGGGTGTCCATAGGTGGAGGACTGCTTGCCCTAGGTGAGCCTTCTACTCGTTTGCCACCTATAGTGTAAAAAAAACTGAAGACGGAAATATTAGCATTTTCAAAAAAAAATTATGTCTTCTAAGTTTAAACTTTTAAAACAGGTAAAACTAAGAGGTAAATGCTGTTCAGTATTAACAGCTGACCAAACAGCGAACATGCAGTTTCCATAAATACTGCACCATTATGAGCTCATATTTGCCCTGTAAATATTCGGTACAATCATTTTCATTTATTTATTATTTTTATAATACCCACAAGTAACGCAGATGCTTTATATTTTAATGGTTCGACATTGATAAAAATAACTGTAAAATACCTAATGTTTGAAATATTTTATGTTAACTATTTATTAAAGTATCAAACGCTGTAATGAGATGAATTTATTATATAATAAATCTGCCCATTACCAGAAATAGCAACCGTAAGCATGTATTATTCAAAGGTCTATTATTATTATACTATATATTTTAATTGATATAAAACACAAGATAACAGCCGAAACAATGATTGATTCAGCCAATGTGTCCGTAATTCTCTTTGGGTCAGTGAAGTTGGTATTGTGTTTAGCTATTGACGATTCCGCAGGCACAAAGTGGTGTAAACGGAATACTAATAAGGTCTAAACTTTATGTATTTACCCGATGTTTAGTTGTAAGCAGATTATTATTTTATTTCCGGTGTAGCAAACTATCATTTTAGAAAAATGTTTTGTAAGGTATCAGTGGTGTGTATTCATGTCTTTTCCGTATAAACATGTAAATAAAACACATAATAAACAAAAAGTTGAAGAAACGAATAAAATAAAAGCCATAAACTGTTGTGTTCTATTTTTTAAATAAATGTAAAATAATTCGAATCCGGTTTTGACATATGTATCGATACGTAAATCTGATATCAACTTCTTTATAACTAATGTCATTATCGTAAAGTACCAAGTAATGTTGCAATACTGTAAATATTATAGGAACCCGACGGCGCGTTACAGCGTGTTTCTTTTGACAGGTTTGATTGATCTACATAGCACAATGTTTACTTTAGGCCCACGTCCACTTAATGCCAGTTCCATAGGCCTACAAACTAGTGACCTGACATGTCCGACAATTTAAGACAAAGATAACCTAAAATAAACGACAAGACAATAAGAACAGATTAAAAAATTTGTACAATTATTCAAAACCAATTTTAGATGTATTATAAATAACCAAAACTAACCAAAAACGAAACAGAACAGATACAGCAATATAACAAGACGTATGAAATTTATTTTAATACGAAACCTAAAAGTAAAAAATCTTCTAATAACATTAAACTTAAAGTTTCATGAATCATTCAATTCATTACGTACTTTTGAATTGATTTGGACAAAGACAAATTCTAAACCTTTTCTATGAATTATTATCATTGGATGGGTAGATAAAAATACATAATTTTGAATTAAACCCAAATAGTGTCGGTATACCAACCTATTTTATATAGAGACCCCAATCAGTCTTTCGAAGGGATTCACATTTCCATACATAACTCGAGACTCATTCACGCCTGTCCTTCATCACAGCCCTTTTCTAATTTAAGGGAGGATTGGCTATTTCTTACGCTTGAACTATTTTCCTTTTAGTTTCCGAAATAAATCATCGAAAATATATTGTTTTTATAGTAGTAATATATGCTATAAAAATCTAGACACTACCAAAACAAGGGAATATTTATTGATTAAAAACTTTTACAGAATTTTATCAATTAATGTAGAGTAAAGTACTTTACGTAAGTCGAGTTTGTTGATGTGCCTCAGTTTTAATATGTTAGATTGGGATGTAGGGTTGGTATCGATTAATGCAGATGCACAGGCTTATAATAGAGGAAAAAATCCGCGGCACGCCAGTTTTGCTACAATTATACGCATTATTGCGTAACAACAATAATGTAATACCGAACACAAAAACAAAATATAATATCATAACATTTACTATATTATTTGTTTGTTACGATTGGTTCAATATTATAATTAAAAAATAATTTAACAGTTCTATGTTTTTATATATATACGTGACTGCCGTGAGTAAATCTTACTTATTGTTTGTAGAAGAAAACGTTAAAATAGAAAATTTGAGTTTTAAAACGTTTCGGATAGTAACAAAATGCATGATAAAAGCACGTAACATCAGCAAAACATAAAGAACACGGCAAGAATTAAATTGGAGAATATAAATATTAAATACTAGCATCAACTGTTTTGTCCCCTTACTTCAACATAAAGTGTAAAATATCGAAAGTTCTTATACTATATTTTTCTTAACATCGACGTGAAGAAAAGAAATCCCGCGAGATCGAGATACGTGTAGTTTTTTTCTAAATGTCTTCCAGTTTAATAAATAGAAGCCAATTTATTTTGACGAGAAAATAAGGTCAACTGGTAATGTCTCAGGAGGCTGTGTTTTGTTTATTCAATTGATTGTAACGGGTAAGCAATAATACTTTGATGAAAATAAAAATATATTACGTCGTCTGAAAGATTAATATAGATTTATTTTGAAATTATTCTACAATAATAATTTATAATAATACTATAATAATACAATAATATTTATACATTAATTTATTAATTATCAATTAAAATTAACAATTATTTTTTTGGGAAATATTCGTAATACTATTATTACGACTAGTATTACGAATAGTATTATTAAGTAAAACACCATAACTGCCACGATCAATCTGTACATATTTGAAGATGGCAACGTTCAGGCAAAATTTTATAGATATATTATCTGATGATTTCACCAGGATATTTTAAAATGGGAATTGCACAGTAAAGCTAGAATAGAATATGTTGAATTAACACTACATACATAAGTTATTTATTGCTTTTCTTTTTTACCCTTTCAAAGTGACAAATACGAAAATTTTAATACTCTATGAAAGGAATTATCCTAAACTTAGCGACCTCTGATGTTTTAATAACTGATAACTTTCTTTAGACAAGTTCCCAACTAAAAAATAAGTTCCTGTGCGACAGTTCGAGAATAGAAATCAATCACAAATTATATCATCATATTGATGCTTAAACTGCGATAATTATTAAAATAAAAAACTCTATAAACATGTGCCTTTTTGACAATTTCTTGACTAATATATATCCCACGTGGGTCCGACAAGAATAGTAGCAAATGATGCAACATACAGAAAATTTGAAACGCATCCACCCACCAAACTTTGCTGTACACGTATTGGATATGAACGTACTTGAATTGAATAGAATTGAAGTGATATTAGGTTCGGAGTTGTTCAGCTTTTGAATTCTGTGAAGCGTGCTTCTTAGCGTGTTAAATATTTAAATTATATTTCTTATTTCACCATTGAGAATACATTATTATATTTATATTAGCTGATATCATCAAATGCTATTTTGCTATAAAATATAATATAGTACTAACATATAAGAATTTGATAAAAAGTTAAATAATACAACAAATTTATAATATTTAGCCCTTTTGAATTTTTACAAAAACAATGTTGTATACAAATGAATACAAATCTATTTGGTCGATTTGCTAATAAAATAAAAGGTTAATAACCTAATTTAATTTTGGAAATTTGTTTCAAAGGTCAGTTATGTCACTGTGCGTTTACAATAAAACTGAACTAATTTATGCCGACTTATAACAGAACCCTGCCTAAAATAAAATCGTGACTAAATTGTTTTCATATCTGACTACATAAATAGATAAGTAATGTTAAAATTACAAAATATTCCTAAACATCATCATTTCAGTCGTAAGACGTCCACTGCTGGACTTCCGAAGGGGACGTCCCCTTCGGACCTCCATGCATACCTGTCGAAGGCGACCTGCATCCAGCGTCTTCTGGCGACCTTTATACGGTCGTCTTACAAACTTCATAATCATTTTATTGATATTTTTCAAAGTTGTGTTCCTAATTTCTCTTATTTTATCAGTGTATAGATTGAATTTAGGTGAAATTGTATAGATTGAATTGTCAGAAACTATTACTAAGCTATGCATTACTTTAGGATGATTAATATAATTAAAAGAGATGGTAATGGAGAAATCCTGTTCATTAGAATAATTACACTCTGCTCTCGACCGCAAAGATTGACCTAGTAAACAAGTTCTTAGAATAAATATTGCTTCAAAAGGCTTAACTTATGCCACTATGAGAAAAAACTAAGTATATTTTTAAAGTTCTAAAATATTTAACATATATAGTCAGGCAAACAATGCTAGCACAAATTAAAACCACATAAAAAGCGCAAGATGGGCAGTTTAAAATATATTCCACCATTGACGTCTTTAAAATATTTTTTACAAGGATTTTAGTACACTAAAATGATTATAAATCATTATAAACATTTATTAGCTACAATATTATTGATTAAAACAAATAATAATTTTATATGTATTTTGACACAAACGAGTATGATTCAAACATCTTACAATATTTTAAAGCTATATAAAAATATATCTTATTGAAGACGCATCGCTCAAGAATCGATTTCCAAAGAAATTAAGTAAATATTCCAACAAAGCTGTGAACACCAATTATGGTAAAAATATAACGAAAACAATTCGTATTTGCGCTCATGAAATATCATATATCACTACTGTGGAAAGGCAAAGGTAACAAATTAATGCTACACAAAGCAGTAAAACCAGGAACAAATAAAAATAGCCGTTTCTAGGACATTATTTTATGTCCCCGACGAAATTGCTTGCTTTTCCTTTAGTCTTCACTCGGGCTAAAAATTGTTTCAAATTTGTGGGATCATTTAGAAATTGTATACATTTTCAACAGATAATTTTGTAAACCAAACTTGTCATAATTAAAGAAAATATTTAAAGGTTTTATAGTGGAAACCGTTAACAGAGTTTGAAGACTTGACCTATAGTATAAATTTATAGATATTTTTTATTTTATAAAATATCAAAATGATTCAATAAAATATGAAAGTATTTAAATAAAAATAGAACACACAATCTATTTACTTAATAAAAATTAAATGAAATAAAGAAAATTAAGCTCCAAACTCAAAACATTTCAACCGTTGCAAACATTCAAATCTGGTGAGTTTTGAATGTATTTTATTTTGCAAAGTTTAGTCTAACTCACGGTAAAATCAGTTGAACCGGCCATCAAAAAGAGCAAGCCGCGAACAACCGGTGAATTCACTCGGATGGAAAACACAACCCGTGCGCCTTGCTGAAGCTATGCACGTTTTGTTTAGAACCCGTTGAGGTTTTTTAGATTAAGCTCTAGACTTCATTCACTTTTCTAGCAAATATATTTGAAGTCCACGAAATATTTATTTATTCACATACCTATTTCATTGTAATAACATAGTTCATTCATACATATTATAAATTTAAACATATTCTACCATCATCTTGAAAGTTAGACGCTAATTATGTTATTGGTAGATGATTATCAGAGAAAAAATTACTATGTGAATGTTTTATGCTATGCTAAAGCTATGCTATGCCTCGTATAAATATATGGACTTGTTTTTCGCAGATAGATAAGCGTATATGGAATTTCATCCTAAATAACTTTACTCCATATATGTCCCAGGTGGTTTCAGTTATTTAGCTCCAACGAGCTGGACCACCAAGTGCAGATAAGATAATGTCTGCTTTCCAATACTGGCTGCAATTACTCTATTTCACCCTTTGGTTTGATGCAATCGCTCGCCATTTTAATTAAGCCGGATACTGAAATAGAAACTTTGTTATTTTATAAACGGTATATATTTAATTATACCAACAATGTTGATATCATGATTTTAATAAATAAATACTCATTTAATAAATACTGTTTATCAAAAATTATTCTGTCTATAAACATTTGCAATGTATGGGGAATTACAACACCGCATTGCAAAATCATAAGCTTGTTTGTGTACAACCAAAACAATAATATTAAAAATATTTTATTATAATACATTAACGTGAAAAAATATTGTACGTTTGTAAGTATTATACGAATATTTCACGTTTTGTAGAAGGGCCAAATGCAGCCATGTTATTGAAGGTGTAAAAATAAAAAAAGATTACTTACACGAGGCTTAACCAAAGGTACGAAGGGAAATTATTTAAAGCAGGAAAGCGGAAACGCATCGAAAAGAAATAATAAAGAACAGTCAAGTGCTCTTGTATTAAGCGCTCCTTGACATTTGGTGATATTTCGTCGCTCGCGTGAATACGTCTTCATAAAGCACCGCTCGCGTTCTTTATGACGATTAAAACACTCGCACGATACAACATTACAAACAGGATTTTCAAAAGCAAACTTAAACCAATTGCAAATGGTCGTTTTCTTTTTTTTCAGCTTATGACTGAGCTTACATTAAGTAAGCATTTTTATTTAAGTCTGGCGCAAGCAAAAAGCTTAATATATAATGAAAAACTAAACATTAGATAAAATAAGTTTAATAAAACGATAGAAGCAGTTATTGACCTTTAAATATAAAAACGCAATGTAATTGGTTGGATTTTTCATTTTCGAAGCGAATAGAGGCCAGTGCAACATAAAAGATCCGAATTTTTACGACACAACTTTACGATTGTAGCTTGTATCTGGTAACATTGAGATACGACAGCCACTGAATATTATAACGTTTTATGTAAATTGTTACGTAAAAGTCTCACAAAAACCTTGTGTCGCAATAACTTGTATTTTGGGATGATTGAAAAAGTTTTATATATTACATATAGTTCTAATACAAAACGTACCTTTAATACACTGAAAAAAATTATATAAACTAATTTATACGAAAAAATCTTTTTACAAATACAAAAAGTAAAATTTGACATCTCATTGCACCGTACCTATCGATGTCATAAAAACATACAAAAAGTAATTTATATTTAATCTGTAAAGCGAGTCTAATGTGAAACGAAAGTTGACTTTCGTAGCACGTTCAACGTAGCAATTCTACGCATCCAGCTAATCTACGTAGCTTAATTTCGTAGTGCCGTGTCGTAACAAACTAAGGGGCTGTAAATAACCGAACGCCTGTAAACCGCAACGAATCGACGTGTCCTGTCGATGTGCCGACTATACACGCTTAGCGACCATTTGCATATTCATTAGAATGTTCAGCGTTAGTGAAAATTTGCATAGATTGCGCATTCCTTCGTCGTATTCCCACGACATGTTTTGTTCACAAATGTCAATGACATGATTCTTGTTGCAAATGTCTTGAAGATAAAAAAAATAATTAGAAACGTCAAAATTATGAAAAAAAAATTGTTTTGTTTTGTAATAATCGAAGTAAAAAAGGATTAAAATAGAATGTGGAAGTCGAATAATTTCTAGTTTTAATTTATGTTTTTAACCAATTTTTTTCTAATCTTAACTAGAGACATTTAACATCGGACACACTACTGACGTCACCTACTTTGAGCGGTGAATCTTACATGATTATATTTTTTAAAATATTATAGCGGACAATGGAGCAGGTCGGTCTCCTATATGGTAAGAAAACACTACCGCCCATTACCAACCGCGCCTTATTCCAGGCATTGGTGGAGTTGGCGAGGTTTTTACGCCACTTAAGGCATTTTTAAGAGCATCCGATATCCTCACTCACTCAGCGAAAATACAGGCGAAGCACCGTTTCAAGTACAATTATCATTTCGCGATGAGTATGCTGTGAGCCCATTATTGCATTGCCTATTTTCCTAAAAATGAAAAGACGTTAAAAGATAGTTTTGTTTCTGAGACAGAATTTTAGGAACGCAAAGCCAGTAAGTAAGCTTTTAGAGCCGATAAGCCGTATAAAACAGTATGAAGTATCGGAATACTGCAGTGCAGTGCGGTGTGCATCGTTGACGCATTCAATCGGAAGTAAGTTTACAAAAGCACTGCGGTGCAACATCATTGCCATAACAACTTCTACTCTCGTTGCGCGATGAATTTCCAATAAGCGAAACTTTTATTTAACTTAAAGAGTTATCAACTGCCCGTTGCTATTTGACCTCAGCTTTCAATTGGCTAAATGCAATTTAAATTTTAACCATTTTATTTGACGCAGTTATTGAGTACGACTGCGACATCAAACCAATTTTTGGATATCGTAATAAGACTTGTTATTTTACGTAATACTTAATAAAAATTATTATAATATAATAAAAAATATGTGTTATTTATGTAATGAGTAGGTTGGCGTGTCAAATAGTACCTACATTTGAAACCACAGAGCAATGAAGCTACTTTTTAATTTATATATTTAGTTTTTAGCTAAGTATAAGATTATTATTAAATTATAATATCGTAGAATAATTTAAAATAGATAATTAATTATAACAAGCTCTCACCAAAAGCCGCTACAATGCTCGAGGATCCGTAAGAACAAAGACTTGAGTAATAAAATGAAGTGGCATGTAAAAAGTACATTTAATCAAACATTAATATTCAAACGATACTTGGGTTGAGAGATTCTTCTGTAGAGTGGCTTACGTAACACGAGGGCCACTTAAATTAAAGCCTTAAGTTTTCCAACTCGCGGTAAAGACGGGATTGATCTTAATGTTTTTCGAATATTGATTGATCTTCATGTTCTAGAAAACGGGCCTGCAACTGAAATAATGTGCTTTATATTTCTGAAACGCTATTGTTATTTAAAATAACTTTAAGGTAAATTATATATTTATTAAACATTGGTTGATTTCTTCAGCATTGAAATATATTTGGAATATCAATAAAAGGAGATAATATAGTTACTAATTAACAACATCTCTAATAACAATTGGACTAAGATTATGATTACATACTAACTATGGATACTCACTATACAAATAAAAAACAATAAAAATATTTTTTTAGATACAAGAATAATGTAATTATCACAAATTTACATTTATAATTTACTAGAGGAATAACAAAATATACGGGATTTGAAACAATAGAAACGCGTAGGTACTCTTTGCGCAAAAATATGGCCTATCGAAAGTACATATTTTATTATTTTTATATATTAAGAGATATATATAAAAATTTGATCTTTAGTGCTTTATAACATATTATATATAAGTATGTTTTAGGGCAGATACATTTTAATGTGATTTTATCAAAAGATGTCGACACTAATAAAAACAAACTAGCCGGGGGATAAAATTATTTCTATTCGTATAGCACTTCAAGGCGCAAACTATACTTTCTTGAATATTATCTACTACAAAAAGGACAAAAAGTGTCAAGCGAGGCGGGCGGCGTTTTTGCTTGACGTGACAGCGAAAAGGCGGAGCGGAGACAGCGCAGAGAATATAGGTCGGGATCGGCTGTGATGGAATATTAAGAACTATCACAGGAAACCTTAATCTTTAGTTGAGAACAATAGGCCTACGAAATCAGCCTCAACCAGGTCGACGAATAGATTAATGGCACTTGAATACAAAAAAGACACCACAGACAATAAAATTGATTTAGATGTGAGATACGGCGCCATTATTACAGACCAAAATGAATAGATTTTAATGTTGAATCATCGTTGTTACGGGCGATGCCGCTAAGTTTTTTAATTTAACCGCAAGTATCTAAGTCAAAAGGAAAACTGTTTTACTTCATTAAGCCTCTTTATGACGTCTATAAGCAAGCGGCCCTAAGTTATTACACGACTTCTAAACAGATATAAGCCGAAAAGAGAGTTGATATTAAAAACGTTCATATCTTGAAAGTTCTTTCGAGTTAAGCCGAGCGTAATGTTTGGCAGCTCGCCCCGCTATTTATTTCTTGGTGTCGGTAATCATATTTCATTTATAGACATGAACTCAACATTAAAAATATAACGATACCGTATATTAAATATAAATTTCGTTGGAAGTCGCAATACATAATGTATTTTATTTATTGTTCAATGTTTTACGGTTCAACAAGTTATATATTGTATTTCTATTACTATCTTAAATGATACAATAGCTAAAAAAGACAGATATTTCTTGAGTTCAATGCTTATTTTATATATAAGAACCTTTATTGTGGTAAAAATGTACTCAGGACTCAGGTCATGTCGACATTTATTGTTAAAGACTATTTCAAATACATGGAAACATTGACGTTATCTATAAGAATGGAGCCCCAGCGGCAAACATTAACCAGAAAGGAGTTCAGAGTTTTGTTTGCGCCCGATGCTTTGAATACGCGTTATCTGCGAAACGACCCGTCCGATACCAAGGCAAAAACTATTCAGGCTTTATCTCGGGCACCTGTTGACGACCGCAGCATCCACCATTCAGCCTTGTTTGAAATGAAACGCCATTAGGGCGCGATAAGAGACGGTTTTGGTGCTATTTTTGGAGGCAAAAGGTCTATGGAGCGGTTTAAATGGCTGTTATGATTTCTTGTGGCAGCAACGTTTTATACCACCTACGTACCTTGTTAGGTTAAGACATTAAATATAACGTTCTTTATACGATTTCATATTATCTTATATTTGGCTATCAGAATATTTGCTAAAGTATCTAGGTTTATCATTGAACATACGTTTATTAGTAAAAAGCACTACAGATAAGATTTTTATGAATACTTATATATTTTTTTAATCTCTATAAAAAACATTTCGTTACAAATTACGGTAAGCATTTATTAAAGAATTTCTTATGTTTAAGTGATATCAATATGAAATTACAATTTTTCGCCAGTATTTTTCAGCCTGCGTAAATGAGTTTGCAAATTGTTCGTATCGAAGCTGCGGCTCCCTTTTGTCTGCCGGTCGTTAACTTTCGCTTTTTTGCGTATTTCATTTCAACAATAAATTCCGGAGTGAAATTAATAATAGGGTACGGACAATTTATCGCTCTATTAGGAACAATAAATTATTAAGGTCTCTTCCTGAGGACCCAAAATGGTCGCGAATGCTTTCTTCCCTAAAGCTATAATGTTGTAGAAATTAATTTCAATTCAAATCAACTGATTTGCCCACACAAATTCAAAGTATAATAGTTTATATAGAAAAAATATAATAATTAAAACATAGAGCACTGATTATTCAAACATTCTCATTACTATTATGAGAAAATGGGTATGTTTATACAATTTAAGAAAGCTAATTTTTTTCTCTTACAACTAAAAGATTAAAACTAGAAATCGAATCAAACTAACTAAAACAATTATTATTAATTTTTTTGCAGTTTAATTTTTATTACTTTTTAAGTTAAGAAAATAAAAAAATGCAATCATTTATACGATGCATGTTCGCTCTACGCACAGTAGTAAGTCAATTTTATAATGACATTAATCTAAGTTGTATAATTATACAATTTGGAATGTAATTACGTGATATTACGACGCGATTACCGAACTACTAAATTATACAATGGAAATTAATGGACAATTTGTGTGATCTTGTATGAGTCAAGCACGTTTCAAATAACGATTATTTTATCATTAGAACAGACATAATCATGATTTTACACATTCATTTGGAGAGTAAATCCATGAGATGAAACAAGTTATCAATAAAATTAGCAAACTTTGATTTTTGAAAGCTATAGAAGAACTTAAAACTGCTACCTCAATCGATTTCAAATAGAATTGAATAAAATAAATCGTTCGAGTTCCTCTGCACGTGACTGGCTCACAATGAAATAGCTTTAGTGCAATAAAAAGCGCGGAGATATTGTGATCGTTAACGTCCCGACACCGGCGCAGGTCAGGTTAACTTCGGAGAGAGCCTGTGCTACTAGGGTATGAGATATTGGCAATATCAAATGACTAGACTTGCCGGACGTCTATATGAAAATGTCATAAATCTGTTAAGATAAAATTGGTACTATGTATATAAAAATAATTCATTATATCATTCCCATGTTCTAAAAACAATTATTTGGGCTGTATGAACGAAATAATAACATATAATAATCCATTTTAGATTATTCTATTGTTTAATTGGCCTTATTAAAACAAAGAATATATGAGGGTAAATCCAGAATTCCATATTATATAGTAAAATATGCAAGTGGTTAAACTTATTTATACCTTTAACCAAACATATTCACAACAATATATGTTTTAATTTTTTTAATGGTATAGCGGACGACGGAGTCGGCGGTTATTCTGTATGGTCCGCGCATCGGTTGTGTTGCCGGGCTATTTACGGCACTTAAGCGGCATTTTAAGGGCCTCCGATATCCTCACTCACTCAGCCAAGCATTTCAAGGGTTTCAAGCACGACTACCATTTCACGTTGAATATTCTGTGAGCTCTTTCTTGTTTGGCGTTACATGATATTATAATGATAAGCATTTATTATATTTTATTTAAGCTTCATGCACGTTTTTAATAACACGGTTAAAAAAAATTGGGTTTCTGAAATATCTACTTTTGAGATAAGAAGCTTTCAAAATAGCCCCACGTTAAAGCGCTTAATAAAACAGTATCTCATTTAAGGTACATTTGCAATTCATGAGGCAAAATGGCCGTGACTGTAGACAACCCTCACATTGTCAAATTAAACTATCTACCTTCACATACGTTCATGTTAAAATACATACGGGCTGCAAATCCCTGTTCGGCAACTGTATCTAATTTTGCAAATCCCATGGATAAATAATTTTGAATTTATTTTACTTGTACATATATTAAATAACAAATATTCGTAATATTGTTTTTAGCTTTATTAAAAATCAATTATGATCAGTGTTAAGCAGTGCTTTTGTAGTATCGTTATAAAAATTCTTCGCCATAACAAAAATCAGTATAAACCCAGGTGACTCAAGTAAACATAGGTTTAATGGCCTTAATAAAATTACCTCTACCTGGGGTTTATTGGTCATAAACTTGTTTACTCCAATGACATTATCCTTAAATTTTATAGATGTTCACTTACATATTCCAAGTCAAAACTATAAAATGTGTATAATTTATTAGTTCTTTAATTGCATTATAGATTAAGTTAGGGTAGCCAAATATGTGTTAGGTTTTCTAAAAAATAATTTCTTAAGTATATTAAATGGTACAAAACAATGCAGTCTTTATGATTCTGAATGAGACAGTTACAAAATCACATTTTAACCATTAATTATAGTTGTATTAATGATAGGTTTGGCATTTTTAAAGCAAATTGGGCTCATATAAGACGTAGTATTCCGAGATACTCGCCTATTTCCCGATCTGTCAATAGATTATGCAAGAAGTAAGCGTGAGTATTTTCACGTATCCTCACTAAATTTCACAGCAGTAAAACCACTAGCACTTATATTATATAACATCTGTATATTTTCAAATGTAATCATACATCGGGCGCTCTGCCAGCTGCCGTACTAGCGCCTACATGTTATGTAATATTGAGAGATTTGGTAATGAGATCACTGTGCTGAAAACTGACACGTTTTTATACAAAATTATTTGTATAATATAGTATTTAATAAAACTTATTTTATCTAGAAAACTATCGTAAAACAATACCTAGAATACTTACAGTCTTATAATGACTTAATTATAATATTTTTATCATTTTCACATACCTGAAATAAAAAAAAGAATATAATTAATCACATTGAAATTTGTAACTTATAAAAGAATTATAATATATTAACATATAAAAACTATTTCAATATAATTGAGAATATATGTATATTCTATATATTATATATATTGAAATATATAATTATATAATATAATTGAAAAAGACCCGCCATTAGATGTATCTGTAACAACGTTACAATAGAAACTTCCTTAGCTAAACTCAAATGTCATCATTATCATCATCATTTCAGCCGTAAGAAGTCCACTGCTGCACATAGGCCTCCCCTTGGACCTGTATGTATATCTGTCGGAGGCGACCTTTAAGGTCGTCTATCCACCTAATGGGTGGACGTCCCACGCTGCGTATAAATGTATAACTCAAATGTAGCAGCATCGAAATATGTAGTCTGTGTAGATCATAGCAAGTTTATTTATTAATTGTTTATTAATTGTTACTTATAGATTGTAAAGCATTCGGGCATTATATTGGCAACAAAGAGATATTTCCGACGCGAGGAGCAACTTAGAACAATGGCAAGGATGAGAATCGGCACGTGACTGCACGTTGACTTTAGCCTCGGGGGACGGAGTCATAACAAATGGTTTTAGTGCTATGCCTTAGCTTTGTTCACGACTAATGATCGTTGGAATGAAAGCATACTAATACACAAGAATACTGCATTAAGATGCAGGTGACAGACATCTGCTGGGATTTAGATTAATCTAACTCTATAATGAAATATTAAAACTCAATGTTACAATGACGAAATTCTTTGATTTTACCGATTTCTGTATTCCCGGCTATTAAAAAAACTATGTTAGATGTAAAAATACAAGATTGCATTATTTATTTTAAATATAGAACACTTGAAACGATTTAGAAAAGCCTTTCTTCATAGTAATTCTGAAATTGTGACCATCTATATGTGAAATGTCACCTATACATTTAGCAGTATAGTGCGTGGATAGAGTAATCTAAATGATTCAAAATGGGAAATCACAAATACCTAGTAACAGAGTCACATAGAATGTTTAATACAACGTAGTGCGATTGTCTGAAATGTATGTTAATGCGTATAAATGTCAGGGTAGCGGGCATTCAGTCGCTATTGTCAAATGTTTGGCGTCGGGCCAAAGGATGGCTTGGATAAGTGGTCCAGGCAGCCACGCCGTGTTTGCGTTAGAGATTTATCTTTTATTCTATACTTTGGGAATATAAAGTTGGCAAGTCTTTCTTATCAAACGTACTTTTATTATCCTTAATTTCTTATAAATATGTCATACTCATACCTTAACAAGCTGACACATGAATTGTTCTAAACTTGTAGATAAAATAATCGTTTTATTTGGTATCCGGGAAAAGAATAAAATCGAAGTTTGATAAAATTAGTTTCTTTAAGATCTGACATGATAGCAGCAGACATACATGTAGCTACTGCCAGTGCGAGAGAGCAATCGGGATATGGTCTGTCCTACTTTTAAAACACTATGTCATACCAGTCATAAAAAATGCTATAATTATTATTGCTAAATATTCAACATCATTACTCTTTCGAAGTATACTGTCACGGTTTTGGCATCGAATCAAAGGATGCTCGACTGAATCAAGGTCAGGAGTTACCATAGATAAACCGAAGGGAATATTCAATTGAGACGAATCCCCTAGTGTCACATGGAAAATGTATTTGAATCCAATATGCGGTTCAGAAGGCGTATGTAGCGGAAAATGTGTCATTATTGATAAAAACGATTTCTTCCCTTTGATGGAACATGGAAGCTAGACTTCAACTGCAGCTACGCGTATATCCAAATATTAACTTTAAAATTCCTTAGTGCATTTATAAACATTCCACATAGAGTAGTTGGAAGTATACCTGGAACAACGGATTCCTTTTTCTAGAATGTTTAATTGAAAAAATCAAAAATTGAAATAGAAGTCTAAATGTTTTATCAACAAATCCCCGGAAAATCCGTTTCCAATCCGTTGCCACTGTGGTTGCATTCAGCAAGAGTAAAAGTAGATCAGTATTAGGTCACTATAACTTTAGAGAGGTTTTATACGTTTTACGCGTTCATGTGTTCGATCATACATCGTGCTTCGATCTGTTTTTCACTTAAATCATTTCAATTCATTTATTTCTCTTATATAATCTATTATTTAATTGCTTTAGCTACAATATGTCAAATAACTAAATACTCAATAAGTATACCTTTAAACAGTTTCGTCGATCTAAGTACCGAATCTTTGAGGCATGGTTTATTCATATTAAACATGCGAATACGTAAAATGTTAAAGACGAGTTAAATATATTACACTATCTCGAACAATTTTAAAAATTTACAACTACCCACCGGTGAATAAACTGTGGCGTCCTTATAAATTCGTTCTGTCCGTCTGACCCAGATTCTTTATACGTTTCGCCAGATATGGAGATGAAATTTTGTCGGCTGATGGATGTTCCGTCGCTTTTCTTGTGAAAAATACGCTAATTGCTATATTTGTCATTAAAACAATGCTCTATTATTTTTCGTAGGAATATTGTTAATGTCTGCTAATGCTTTAACATTTCTGGCATCCAACAAGTGTAAATTTAAAAAAATTTATAGCTTTATTGAAAAACTTAAATTTTTATTTCAATTGATATTTTACAGCTCGCCGTTCAACACAACGGTTCGCCATGCGTTAAAGTAAAGATATCTCAAATTATTATTTGTTTTAGTTTGAAATAAAAAATATTGAATAAACTATTTCATAAAATATGTAATTTCAAATACTATATAGTTAAATAAAATATCAATATTTTCATCTCATACATAAGACAAGGAAACACATTGCTAAAATATTTTTAAATTTAATATCGATCAAACAAGACCATTTCTAATATCACCCTTTATATATTTTCAAAAGGCGTTATAAAATAGTAGAATAATAATATTATTTAGTTTATTCATATTATTATGACTATCTTTTCAGTAAACTAATTTTAACAGTGAAAGCTTTAATTCTTTAATACTAATTCCTGCTCGAGTAAAAAGTAATGAAAGAAAAATAATTCAATGCAAGGAATACGAATAGACTGCTCGCTTTACATACTCAAGAAGCCCTCAACTCTTTCGTCTTCTATTAGAATCTTAATAAGAGAACTAAGAGAGTATTCATAGACTTACATAATTGCTATATAAAAGGGTCTTAACCTAAGTTAAAAAATATATATAGAAAATAATTTTGGTTTAAAATCTACTAAAGCAAAAAGATAGCTAATTATTAAACCGCTACCTGTTACATTTTTTTATGCCCTGGCAGACAACGGAGCGGGTGGATCTCCTATACGGTAAGAGAACATTGCGCACACAGCCACATAGTTGTGTTGCTGGCTTTTTACGCCGCACGACTAAGCGGCACTTTTAAGGGCCTTTGATATCCTCACTCACTCTTCGAAACACAGTACAAGTACTGTTTCACGCTGAGTATTCTGTGAGCCCGTGCGTTAGCATATGCTTCACGGTCAAATCCTACCATTTATTTGCCAAGTTTAAATGAGAGCATATGTTAGACTAAGTTCAAGTTTAAAAAGCCCTGAGTGTAATTATAAAGTTTTGTATTACATTTTATGTTTCAACGTCGTACCCAACTAACATTCGCAAGCTTATCATAAGCTCTACGAATTTATGTAAGGAAGTTTTTTTAAAACTGCTCTAAACATACAAGAAGCGTTTAATGCAAAGCAGATCAGTCGATGTCATCTGTGTTAGAGTTTTTGTGGCATTCAAATAATTATCGAAGTATGCAGCCATAAAGTTCATGAATGCTTTAGATGGGTAGTTTGTCAGATTTATAACGCTGTAAATCTATTAGCCAGGCCTGCCTAGATATCAATTTTGAACTTATACAGAAGTCTTATCTACAATCTTATACATAAATCTCATTTTATAACAATTTCTTACCTAGTAGCGCCGTTTTCATTAAGCAATATTTTCTTATAAATAAGTGTTGTGTTACTTATCTATGATTTTCTATTTGTCTCTGTTGATTTTGTAACTTTAATTTACCTAGTCTTCTATTACCCCTGCCATTATCGTATATGTTAAAACTGTAATTTGTATCTGTATTTTAGTTTGTATTTTAGGTTATGGATAACATTTAAGCTGTTTTATGTACAAATGTAGAAAAATAAAAATAATTTTTTTAAAGGTAATAATTACATCGACCCGTTTATTGGTTTAAACATATATTCTCTGAATATACATACTTAATTAACCGAATGAGGATTGCAAAATGTACAGAATTTATTTATATCATAAAAATATATGAACAAAATATGAAACAATTCGAGACAATCCGATTACGGTTGCGATCAAATTCAAAGTCACACGAGGCGGCTAAAATTGAAGATAAATTATACGAAAAAAATTTAATCAGAGCAACGCAATTTTAACTCGTCGTGACACGCAACGTGATTGCACTGAAATATATAAAATACACATTTTCTCTTTGGATAAGACGAAGATATATGGTTAACAAGATTTACTTCATAATTACTTATACAATATAGAGCTCCAACATGAAAAAAAACTGAAAGGAAAAGTTGAAAAATTATCTACAGAAACAAATGTTGTACCTGCCTGCAGTTACTACATGTGTATGTAGTATCTGTATTCTTTACTAAAAAACAACTTAACACACAAAATATAAGAAAAAATTGCTAATATTAATGTCATAAATAAATCCTCTAAACTAAAAACACAATGTTATCAAATATTTGTTACGTATCGAGCGACAAGTTTTTAATATTAGGTAAATTTCCAGTAAGTCTCCCGCATTGACATAAACTGGGCTACCGTATTCTATACGCACATATTTCTATGTGATATGATGTATTATGATAATAATGTCCATGAAGATGATCTAGTTATGCATATCAACCGACCGGACGGTACACCTGCGATTTGTGTAACAAATTACCAGGCCATTAGATGAGATATGTAAACTCTAAATCGTGCAATATGAACATAATACAGCGATCCTGAACAATTTTAATACCTTTAGACCAACGAAATTTGGGAAGTTAGAAATTCAAGTCTATAATCATATAACCTTTTTTTCATACGAAACAATAGCGTGTAAAAATCATATTTTAAAATAGATGAAATAAAGAATAATAATTAAACTACATGCGTTTACATTACATTATAACTAAATGCGTTATTTACAATAAAAGCACGAGGTAAATTAAATAAAAAATATAATTTTATCTATGGAAAATGCAATTCAAGTGAAACACTTCGAAGCGGAAGTATTCTGTTTGAATAAAACTTAAGCCAATCACTTAAAGACTCGAGTCGAAATAAAATCCTTACTTGCATCGGCAACATGCATAACCACTTCTCAAAGCTCGAATAAAATGTATAAAACATGTAATTTTTATTTGGTTTAAGTAAACCCAATAATCATTGCTCTGGAATTTAATAACAAGCTAATCTTACACGCTAACGAGAAAATTCAATAGAGACTAAAAGTAAAAAATAAAGATCAGATAATAAAATATTGCCATCAGGGACGTTCGCCACAATTGGATTATAGAGTGGCTAAGAAAAGCAAACAGGCTAGATATGAGAACGCTCCACTGAGTTAGCTTATACGATAGAATGTTAGACAATATTTTCCAGTATATACTCGACTCCATTCGGTCAAGAACAGAATATTCAATTATTATAAGACTTGCGAAAATAAAAAGTTTGTTTTCATAGATGATTGCAATGCCATGACGTCGTGTTAAACGTGACACCGTTATTACAAGGATCTGCATCGAATTGACATAAGTACGTAACCATAAATTTTATGCGAAGTTAAGTGTCGATAAAAAGAGATAATGTTACATTTTCCTGTTGGTAATTTGTTAATTTTGTGGCTGGTACATTTCAAGTAGACAAAATGAAGATACTTTTTACACAATACTTGTAGTTTGCAATAAAAAACTAAAGTGAGGTAGAGCTATTTTTTATATCGGTAATTGGACTTGGAACTTGAAAAGTAATTAAATAAACCGGGATAAGTAGCCTAACAAATAATAGGTAGTTAGGATCGAATAAATCGAACTGGCAGACCGCCCTCCACTCTAAATTGTACTTAGTTAATTGTGAAAGAAGTAGTATACAACCAAACTAAAAGTTAGTATAATCATTTCATTGGATAATTGATATAGATATATCGAAGCTTAAAAAAAACTATGAAAAATATAAATGAATGGGGATTTGAGGATTACATTATATTTTATTATCGTATTTCGTATTTTATTGATACGTTCATAAGAGCTTCGTTGAAGGCAAAATTGAATAAAAAGATTTGACACTGACTTTATATTATTTATGTTTTACTTAAAATTACCATATCTGCATACATGAATGAATGCCTTTGTAGGGACGTGAAAATATTGATAACATTGGTTTTTTGTTTTTTTGGATATTTCGAATTTTTGAAATTGCCTTTACTTTAACGTCATTAATTTCAATAACAATAAAACTTTCTTGACTATTAAGATTTTCCACTATTATATAATACCTCCTTTATTCTACAGATCATTTCATAATTGTACTCTGTTGATTGAGAGCCTTACGACCGATCTCATTTCCACTAATGCGTTTTTTATTACCACTGTCTTTGTTCCTAGAAAACCCGCCAAATGTTAATCCATGAATCCGTGACAGACGTACTTATCGCTTTAGAGGTAAAATATTTAGACTTAGCACATTTTACGACTGAAAGAAATTCTTATCTGCAATAAAACGGAGGAAAATGCTTATAGGCTAAAAGGCACCATGAGTCATGTTGTTTGAATTACTTAAGATGGAGTTCGTAACAAAACTATTGATGGAAGGCCCATTAGCACTGTTTCGAAAGTAAATAACGCACCAATTCATTCAATTAACCTCATCATTCATCGATATTTCCTTTGTACGTTTCTTTTTATCGGCTTCACAAAACCGATTACTGCATAAATTTTGTAACATAAGAGGCACCTTGTATTCATGGTACGAATCGTAATAGGCTAATATCTGAGGTATCGTATACGCCATAGAATACATACACCATTTTGGAAACTCCTACAAAAGAGAAAAATAACTTGTATATCGCCGGTACACGTAATGAGCGCCGTTTGACCTTAATAAATGGTAGGTTCAATTGAATTAATTTCTGCAAATAGGTCGGTATTGTTATTAGGTTGCTTCGTTTCATTTGGGTTGGACTATAATTGTAATAGACACTGTGCATTTGAAATAAATACAAACAGTTACGTTTCAAAACTGTCGGACTACCGTTTACTTGAGAAAATTAGAATCATCATCATCAGCCTATCATGTCCACTGCCATATGTCCACATACGCCTCCCCCAAAGACGCCCACCTATTACGATCTTGAGCGATCTGTGATATTCATTCTTCGATCGATTCGTGTGATTGTCTCTACATCGCGTGCCGGGACGTCCCACTCTGCGTTTTCCGGTAGGCGGTCGCCACTCGAATCTTTCTGCGCCATCGGTTGTCGGTTCGTCGAGCGATGTGGCAATTCGATTGCCACTTCAACTTACTAATACTTATTAAATTGAGAATATTACATAATATATAAACAATATATCAAATTATCTAAATGATTTAATAAAATGAAGCGAACTCGTTCAGCTATTAAAAGATTATGTTTTAATTAAAATTTATGAACGACGAAATAAATCGAGGTTATTTTCAAAATTACAAAGTCAAATTCCATAACACCTTAAGTCAATCTGCGTTTGCAGCAATCATCTGCCATTTATTATTAGCTTAAGATGTCCTTTTATTAATCAAAACGAGTCATAAAGTAAATGTATCATTTGGTATTTCATGATATTGAATGAAACCTTTCGTAATGAAAATAACAGTTTCAAAAGTAATTTCTATTTCCGCGAATAAAATGTCGATTCGATTGACCCCGGCTTCCCCTATTCAAATGTAAATTGAAAAGCCTCTACTGAAAGTTGAAATTCAGTTAATAGCCATGTTTGGGCACAAGATGCTAATTTATTTTAGTATTTGGTGTTGTTATTTTAAGGTGCAAAATCAACCACCGAATTTGGGAAGACTTGTTGCAAAGCTATCTAGAGATTGGTATCTGAGTATATTTCGTAGCATTAAAATATTGGTCGGGTTTCGAATGGCGAAGCATTCCCGATTACACCTGAGTTATTGTCTGCATAATTTAAGTCGATTTCCATTTCATATTTTGACACGTACAAAGTCGATAGCTTTTTATGGTTAACTACAAAGATTAATAAAATCTCCACTTTGCTTTTAAATTTTATTAAAGTAAATGTCTTTACTAGAAATGTGTGTTAATATATATTTAAGTTATATTTATAAATTAATTTTAAGAATGAAACATTTAAAATCTTTGTCTTGTTATTTTTAACAATTAAAAAAATTTCATTTACTTGACATTAGTACAGTAGCATTTAATATAAGACTAACCTAACAAAACAGGACATACTTTACGACCTAAAAAAAGAAATGTATTAAAAACAAATTAAAATATGAATATGAATGAACGAGTCTACGAGTTGCACCTGCAGATATGAAAACGTTTAAGAGCGAATGTAATTACGATTCCCATTCACTCTGAGAAAACAATTGACGATTTTGTTATTCGTATATTTTGGAATTGTAGAATTGAACAAACGTTACTACTTGATGGAAAAGCCAAGAATTATTATATTAACTACTATGTTAACTTACTCTAGATTTCCTAGCTAACTCGTTTCTAACACAATTGATTATATGTATATTACAATATTAAGAAAATAAGAAAAATTGTGGATCATAATAGGCATTTACAATAAACAAATTACATTTTGCACATCCCTGTACTTAAAAAATCATTAGAATGGAATAATATAAATTACAATTATAGATTGATGTAAAAAATATATATAATAGCATGTTGAAGCATATGTGGACGCACTAATTGGGTCGACTAATCCGAAGTGATACCACGGGCTCACAGAATACTCAGCGTGATATGATAGTTGTATTTGAAAGGGTGCTTCTACTGTCTTTCGCTTAGTGAGTGAGGATATCGAAGGGTCTTAAAAATGTCACTTATTTGACGTAAAAATCCGGCAACACAATCACTGCGTGAAACGTGGCGCGATGCCCATGGTGTTCTCTTACCATATAGGAGACCAACCTGCTCCGTTGTCCTTTATACCATAAAAAAACTTGCAGATACAATAATAATTTAATATTTCTAAAAATAATTATTACGATTACTCTAAAATTCAGTGCATACTGTACATTCTAGTTAAAATCTCGTCCAATCATATCTTCAGAACTATTACAAGATGAATAGCACTCTATGAATATATTTCGTCCTAGTTAGAGCATAGTGCTTTCATTTAGTGCCTAATGTAGCGTGGATGCTCCCGGCCGGCTAACGACCGACATGACTCCAACATACACGTATGCTGCCGTTACATTTATAGAGAATCACAGTTGAGTTGCTTGGAACAGTGAATCTAGTTTATATTTATAGAAAAAAACTATTAAATACCGTTATCCAATGCCTTCAATTATTTTAAATACAATATATTGAATTATATTTCGTTATTTATAGAAGCCTGAAATTAAAAAATATTTTTTTTTCTACTTGAAAAAAAGATTCATTGTATATGTAATAATACGATACGTAATAATAATATGTCCAATATTATCGTTGGCTTTTAACTTTATGAAAATATATATAACACTGTACCTTTCGAAATTACTAGTTTGAATTTCTTAATTTCTCCAATTAAGAGTTTTAAAGAAGTTTATCAAATGTCTCTAAATTTAAGCAATAATATATCTATCGTTCTCACTTCCCCCTAAGGATGAAAACAAATTTTTATGTATTATAATTATATATATATTATAATATACAATCGTTTTAACGTAAAAATTATAACGTAAAAAGAGACATTTGAAAAACTTCTTAAAAACTCTTAATTGGAGAAATTAAGAAATTCAAACTATTAATTTAGAAAGGTACAGTAGTAAATAGTATGTATAAATTAAAAAGGTGCGATTGTCAATTCAAACAAAACTTATATAAAAACATTTAAAAATATAAAAAAATATATTTAAAACAGATAATATATACTATACCTGTGGCGTAAGCAGGTTCCAAATCATCCTCATCGTCTGTGTGGTGCCGACTAGAGGCGTGTGAGTGTGAGTGCGAATGTGAATGATGCGGCACTCCCACATGCACAGGCTGAATAGGCTGTTCGTAGTGTTTATGGTGATCCACGTACACTCTATGGTGGTGGGGGCACGGCGTCGGCGGCAAGTAGTCCGCCAGTGTACCACCACGTGTCAACGTCGACCCGGCACTTAATGTTCCACCGCCTGAACAAGACGCTAATGCACTTCGCACTGATCCCAAATCGAGTGAGGGCCGTCTTGATAATTCTCCATAGCTTTCACCGAAGAGTGCGCTAGCCGGCACAGCATGCCTGACTTCGTGATGGTGCGAATGTCCTCCATTCGACGAGGAATGCGGAGAGGCGGAGTGGTCCCGACTATCTCGAGACGTAGACGCGGTGTGGATGATGCTTTCCTCGTGTGTTTCCATAACCTCTCTCGCGGTTGGCGGATTTGGGTGGGAATGTACTACAGAGGTACCCGCACGGCGAGGACTGCGTCCCCGGTCGGGGAGCACGGAAGACGCGGACCAGTATCCCCAAGCCATGTTGGCTGTTTTCACGGAAGACTAACTTGACTGTGGGTAGGGTTGAAAACTTTATCTAGCAATAACTGAACATATATTATGGCTAACAACAAAAAATACACTTTTTTTAATGTCACAACAATTGTGCCACTATCTTTACAAATAAAAAGTAAATCATACAAAAGAAAAAGTTTTGGGTGAAAAGTTGACAACCCTAGCTATGATATACAACTGTAAACGAACCTAATCTCCTTTGACATCGTTTGGGGGCACCCGCCCGTACGTACGTAGTCCGGTCAAAAATATTTTGTAAGCCCAACCGTATTATTTCAGCGACAAATTTGTTTGAACAACCTATTCAGGAAATATTATTTTAGAAATTAAACTGAAAGATGATCTTATTATTTTTGGAAGGCGGAAGACTTCTATGAGAAATATTTATGCTTTATTAACTGAATTGTAATAATATATACGCCTCTTGCTCTTACTAAGAGGTTTAATGAAGAATTTATATATTTTATTAGTTCTTTTAGAAATTTAATAGGAAATCATCATACTTTTTTAATAGCGATAAATATAGAAAAGAAAAGTTTCATATGAATATAAACGTATAAAATGTCTAAAGTCAAATAACTTAACGATATGCATAAAGAGGAATCCTAAAAAAGTCATGTAATAAACAGTTCAAGAACGACTTAACAGCAACTGGTTTTCCATGAGATTATCAAAATTTAATGATCCTTAGAAGCCAGTAATATCACTTGGTCAGCTAATTAATTTTTTTTTCCGGTTCCAGTCATACTACGCAACGCATATAAGGCTGCTAAATGGTATCGGGCATATACAAGAAGTCCGCGTGTATGCAGTGCGATTTCAGCGCTATGCGGCGTTACATAAATCAAACATTTGCTATTGGCACTTTTACGGCCTTTATGAAAACCATGTTGCGGCGATTACCGTAAAAAGCTCTTACGTAATGCTGCCATTTACAAAAACTCAAATGAAATCAATCGTATAATTTATACTTGCTACATAAAAACGCAAATTTGACTTTAATTATTAAAACAGATTTTAATCATTAACATTACAGCGAACCAAGTATGAGAAAATAATAAAATCTTTAACTATATCCGGCCGTTTCGTTGACTTCACTTCTCTAGCTATTACATTATGTTCAAAAAGAAACAAGATACTGCTGGCACTCTACATCAAAACAAAAATTCACGCCCGATAAGTAAAATTAATGATTTCAACATTCATTCTTCATTAGAGTGGTGCCAACGCGAAGTTAATTCGTGACTAAGAGCTCTCGGAGGCTTTGATAAGGACACAAACATCAATAGGTGCCCATTGGTTTGAACTGAACTCGGAGACATCGCCTTTAAAGTATTGTATCTTATTCACATTGAAATATATTAATTTTAAACTTGTATTTTTAGAGATATTTATATTTAATAGTACAATTAATATCCAACTTTTGAGAACGTAGTCAAAAAACCTTCCCATTTCATTCAAATGAGAGCGCTTAAAAACAGTAAGACATTCCGATATATTTACATATAGAATTTTTATATATATATATATTAGTTTACCGCGATTCTTATGATATTTTTATTTTAATCACAAATCATGACATCATATAGCAGAGAAATGGAAAAATCAGTTATTCTATTGAATCCCCAGAGAATCGTCTACGCGCCACTGTCGTATTTTAATATAATCCATATCAAAATGTGGTGGAACGCATACATTATTCCTAATTATTTTTTGTTGCTTGCCTTGGCAATATTGAAATTAATTATTATCATAACAACAACGTATCATAATGCAAGTCAGTAAGAAAGTCGGATATACATAATCATTGATTGACTTCTAAAAAAATATATAAATAATCAAACATTATTACATTAAAATAACCAGTATTCTGTAACAACTTCGTTGTATATAGAATGAGTCCCTTTCTTAAATAATTAATATAATAACATGAAATTTTATCAAGCATTTATTTTATCTAGCCGAAAGAAACGTTAGGTTAATATTTATTCATGAGAAGGTACTAAAACAGTCAATATCGCACATGAGCCCTTATTGCATCGATACATAGCAGTTTACCTAAAGGTCATTGATATGAAAATGGAAATAACGTGTTAGTCAATATTTCTATAGGCGGTTCATTTGAGTCGGGAACGGCGGTCCGTATTGTCTTTATGGCATTGAGTAACTGCGATCTCATACAAAATATTAGCACAATATTGTTTAAAGCTGTCATATTAACACTGGGTACAATTTACGTCGTGAAATATCTGCTTTTACCGCATAAACTACAAAGTATATAGCACTGATTTTATCGTAATGCATTCCTTATCTTCATCCGTTAGTTACTTTCTTTATTGTAAGTGAACAACGGAGCAGGTGGATATATAAGGTAAGAGAACAGCGCCGCGCATTGGTTGTGTTGCTGGCATTTTACGCCACTGGGTGGCATTTTTAAGGCCTTCGATATCGTAACTCACTATGTGAAACATAGTACAAGTACCTTTTCACGCTGAGTATCACTTGGGACGAACCGCTCCAATTAGAGCATGACTGTCCCATAATATTAATTCTTTTTTTAGTAAACGTGCCAAATTAGAAAGTAACATGTCTGGAATACCTATGTCATAATTATCAGGGTTTGAGACATGTATAAGACATAAAACATAATCTAAATAAGATATTCAGAATCTACTTTTGAAATCGACTGAAGATATCCTATTCGTATTGCTCTATCTCTATCATAAATTGTGTTATTTAATATTATTGATATTGAAAGAAGTCAATTAATGTTCGCTCTACATTCTCATTGTTTGTTCATCGTGGCTGCTATATATGAGCTACATATAAAAGATGTATTGGATCGGCTATAATAGGAAACTTTATTAACGTTTATACATATCATTTAATGAAAAGGTTTTGTAAGTAAGTCCATAAAATCGTCTTCTTTTACTCGACACATTCATTTACTAATAAAACTAATAAATTATATAACTCAATAAAGATGATACAAGAGAATCGAACATCACTTCAACTGAGAATAAATTTAAAAATTTTACAACCGAACATTGAAACACCTTCAACTATCGCAATAACCGTAACTAGAAAGGGATAAGCCTTAATAAAACAAAAGCAGCTGGTATACTGCGTACTTAATGAAACTTCGCGAAATATAACCTGCTATAAACTATTCGAGCGAGGCGCTAATTCAACTTTACGAGGCGCGTTAAATTAGCACTTCTAACCGCTCAAAAGCTGGCATCGATAGCTCACCGAAGCCAAGTGAGCTGGTTCTATGCTGTGGTGGGAATATTTCAACTAATATATATCTAACTAGTGTATAAACAAAGACACACTTAATTGAGCGGAGAACATTCGGATTGTGCGGGATCGATTTTGAACCAAATTATTTCAAATATTTTATTTTTAATATTATAGCGGACAACGGAGCAGGTGGGTATCCTATATGGTAAGTGAACACCGCCGGCCATGGACAACCGCGCCACAGTCCAAGCATTGGTTGTGTTGTCGGCAATTTACCGATATATCCCTATCTTATAAAGAATCGCAACACATTCTGTGCAAATTTTTTTTTCAAATATCAACAGAAACTTAAAATCAAATAAAAGTAGGTCGCCTCTAAACATTCTAATCTAAAACG
Source organism: Delias oraia (assembly GCA_018230265.1). NCBI lineage: Eukaryota > Metazoa > Arthropoda > Insecta > Lepidoptera > Pieridae > Delias > Delias oraia. Next base: position 338 of record DWCF01000002.1, on the reverse strand, counting down.
ATGTACGCAAAACAGCACACAATGATTCAGCCAATGAATTACTGCAATAAATACAAGTCCAATGGGATTATGTGTCACTAATTAGCGTCGAGTACTGCGATGTATGTGTTTAATTGTGTTTGTGATGTACTAGATGATTGCTGATTTAATTGTGCTTTATAATCGATTTATTTTTAAAATAGTTACAGTTTAAATGTCTGTGAAACGTCCAACTCCAAGTTTGAATGATAACTTCGGAGCTTTTATCTCAAAAAATAAATATATTGACGTGACAACGTCTTATAAATTGGTTTGCCGGGTGACACTTCAAGAAACTGCGTTACGCTCCGCTCACGTTA